>JANHFL010001779.1:124127-138920 GCA_032468155.1 Oxyrhabdium leporinum | reverse complement strand
TTTCAAACCTTAAACCAATAATGTGTGGAATATACACATTTCTTTCTCTGTGTTTGAGTTCTATGCTTGTTAAGTGTAGGGGCAAAATTAGGCCCACCCCCAAAAAAGTAGGGTTGGGCTTATTATTGGAGTGGGTCGTGTTTTATGAGAAACACGGTACTGTTTTCTCCTTTTTCTTTTTTGGGATCAGAATTCAAAGTTCTCTTCCTTTCAGAAAATCATGGTAAATATCTTTCTTGCTGCAAGGGACAATAAGATCCACCATTATAAAGTTATCTCAATTTATTGATTCCATTATGGATTTGTGTGTCTTCTTTTAAAACAAAAAATCCCAAGAGTGTAAGTAAAGACTTGAAACCTTTTATAGGCTGTTGTTGATCAAAATGATTGATAACAAAAGTTTTATTTATAAATCTAATCCAGATGTCCAAGAGAAGATCTGTTTTCTTTTTATATGATTGCTAACCCAGATTTCTAAAGTGTTTCTCCAACTATAAATACAGTATTGCTAATGTCCGACGAGCAACATTGTTTGCAAAAATAAAGATATTAGCAGAAAAATAATTGTAAGAATTAGCACAGCTAAAAATAACTGCATGCTTCTGCTAACAAGAACAAGATTTTCTGAAAGGAAGAGAACTTTGAATTCTGATCCCCAAAAAGAAAAAGGAGAAAACATTTCTATTTTATTGTTGCCATTGTGGCACAGGGTGCCCTTAAACTATGTCCTGGCTGACATACCATATTATGCACCTGAGGGTTTTTGAGCAAGCATCTGTTAAGTCACTCATTATAGCTTGTCATTATCTGTCAATTCACCCATTATAACTTCTCTAAGTGATATAACAAGATTTAGCCCCAGGAACATTACTGTCATTCTCAAGGAGATTTGAGATGGTAATGTTTTGTGCAGGAAATTAAGATCTGTATAAGTAAGATCTGACCACTACAAAATCTGCAATTCACTTAAACTTGAAGAAACATAACCACAGACGTCCCCTTGTCCCAAGTATGGAAATCTGTTGAATGCTAATGACTATTGCCACAATCAGCATGGCCAATCCTCAAGGATAAAAAGAGGAAGCATCCAGCAACAACTGGAAGGCCATGACTTCTCCCTCCTCACTTAAAATTCTGACATACAAAATAGAACTTGCTTTAAAAATTCCAGTCCACAAGCATTGAATTCTTACAAGCCCATTCCCATGCTACAAATCAATAGCAATTCAGAGTAGCAAAGAATCCGACTCCGATAAAAGGTTGGAACAAAACACTTTAAAGGGCAATTCTTACAAGAAGTAGCATCTGGAAAAGACTGGATGCCATCTGAAAAAACAGGAGATTCACACTTAGGAGGTTCTGCAAGCTATAAAAGAAAATGCAACACAAATGAAAAGACATACGGCAAAATGATCAAAACAAGTAGGCTTCTGAACGATGCATTGATCTTAATGAGCATGGAGCATACAGCCCTGGTGGCGCAGTGGTTAGAATGCAGTGTTGTAAGCTAACTTTGTCTACAGACAGGTGTTCAATCCTGACTGGTTCAATCCTGACTGGACTCAGTTCTTCCATCTGATTGCTAAAATAAGGACCCAGATTGCTGGGGGCAATATGCTGACTCTGTAAACTGCTTAGAGGGCAGTAAAGCATTATGACATGATTATGTACTGTAAGTCTAAGTGCTATTCCTATTGCTGTTTTAAAATTTAAAATACAAAATAATCTACAAATAAAGGAGCTTATACAATTCAGTCCTGCCATTTCTCATCTCAAAAATTAAAATCAACAGCAAATTTTGACTGAAACACATATTCCAACAATAGAAAAAATGTACTAATTTCAATCAAAAATTCATATGAGGTTCACTTATTCTTTTTCCCTACAACTTTCCCCAGCCTGCATCATGTCAACTTCCTATATTTCAAAAATATACTCCCACTCCTTTTATCCAACAAGATGTGGTAGATTTTTCTCAATTTCCAAACATGTTGATGTTCAAGTCTCATGGTCTCTAGTTAGCTAGCATCCTTGGCACATTCCTGCTTAGAAGCGTTCTTGGAACTCAATTCAATTCAGAGTCACTTGATAGTGAGATGGAAGGCATAAAAATTTAATAAATAACAAATAAAAATTCCAGTAATTTGGGAAATCACCCAGAGCCACCATGTGAGATGGGTGGTCTCTAAATTTGATATATCAATAAAATAAAAAAAAATACAATTCCAACTAATCTTGAAGAAACTGAATTGGGGAACGCTGTTATTTGACTTTTTTTCCACACACTATTTTGTGTGTCCAAGACATTATTAGATAATCCACTATTAGATTCCCAGTCCAGATTTTCTGATGAATAGGAAGGCTAGAGGAAGGATTTATTTATTTTATTTCTATTACACACTTCTTAGCCTCCGTTCTCCTTTGGATAACTTCGACAGCATTCAATCGAATCTGCTAAGATTATGAAAACGTACAATGCCATTGAAAGATGACATTTAAATGAAAACAAAGGAAATATCACACTTACAACAGTAGGTGGCGGTTCTTGAGGTTTAAGTGGTAATAAAGGTGGTGGGGAATCCCTGTCTCCAGTGACTTTGTTTCTTTCAGCTAGATAAGAGACTCCACTGACGGAAGGCTGGTAGGGGGGCTGCAAAGCAATTGCTGGGCGGATTGGGTCCCCAAGCTTCTTAGCACTGGAACTCAACTGCTCTTCAGACAATAGAACAGATTTTGCTGTAGCTTAAGGGCAAACAAGGCAATACTGTGATTCAAAAGTGTAGAGTTAATATGCTTAGAATATATTATTGGGGGAGCTTCCTTTGAAAATGTTAAAAACAAGTATTACTGGTAGAAAGGTATGCTGGCTGATTTATTTTCTTCTCATATCTTTTAGAATACCAGTTAAGATTTTCAATGTAGTAAATGAAATGCAAAACCATGCCACACTAGTATTAAGTCACACTTCCCCGTTCTGTAAGGGGGTACCATTTTGGATGGCTAAAGCCATACAGGGCATCATGGGGTATACTGTGCTCTTCAAAAGTGAAGACACATTTAAAAAAAAATAGTTTCATTTTTAGTTTGGTTTTAAATATACTGCTTTTGAAGTATTATTTTATTGGTGGTTTGGTAATTTAAAAACTACCACGTTTTCCATCAATGGATTGAGCTTCAACATCAAGATTCTCTTTCAATATTGTCTGCCAAAGAAAAAAACACAGCATATTTTGGTTTTTGAGGAACAGACAGAACCAACTAAATTCTTCCCTCTGTAGGGGAGGTTTTCTTGTGTAGCTTCATGAGCAGCCTGGGAAGGATTCCAGACTACGTCTGGAAGCAGCAGCCTAGGAAAAGTCAGGAAAACAGATAGGGAGACTGTGAGACAAGGGTGGGAACAGAGATGGTTAAGGATGTCACATTTTGTGTTTTACTTACTAGATCACCCCAGTCTAAATCCACCTGATTAAGCCCATGGAAAGTTTTCTCAGATAACTGCTATATTCCTCACCAAACTATAACCATCCTCAGGGTAAGACCTTTGAATATCAACATCATTATCTTAGGAAGATGCTCACCTGGTCTTTCTGAAATAAGAATATTTTTTCCACTGGAGGACAGACCAAATGATTCTCTAAAAGTTGCACGAACTTCAGATCCTGCAGCCTTTTTTGGGATTTCTTTTCCTGATGGTAACACTGAAAAACATTCATTAGCGGAATATGAATATTTAACCCAGTAATTTTGTGAATGTTAGGGTTAGGGTAGGTTTAGAGCCACAAGATACAATGAAGTACCTTCTTTCTGGGCATCAATAAAGGTTTTCCACAACTGTGATATCTCACTGGAGGGGGATTTTTATATATTTTGCCCAGGAAGTAAAGGACAGGTTGGGAAATAATCTGCACCTTATTTTCTAGAAATGGCTGCAGGTGGAGGGGAAAATCTACTCAAAACTTGGAACGGTATTACACTACATTAAAAAAAAACCCTCACTTTTTACAACCCTGTACTCCCTATTTGGGATAGGAGTTAGGGCAACTGGATGGAGTTGAACGTTTACTGGCTGTCTGCCCTTGCTGATGCCTATGTGGAGTTCACAGCAGATATTTTTTTTTTCTTTTGTGCCCTAAGAGAGAAACATCTGCCGCTACCTTGAATTGAACTCTCGACCTTCTGAGTGGGAGTCAAACATCTTCACCACTAGGCTGCTCTATTACCCTACATTCTTAAAAGAAAACCACTCTATTAAAATTCTCAAAAAACCCACTTATTTTGCAGTGCACAGGGGATGATCCCTCAGTTTGGGGTGAAAACTGCATAGGTTGTATAGATGAATGAACTGACTTATACTCACTGTGAAAGCTATTGAGTAATGAAGGATATGGGGTGGGGGGGTGGGGGGGGAGAATGGCAACAGCCCACACTTGAGACTTTCAAAGTGTTCCTTGTACAATAACCATTTCATCAGTCGCATTTGGCTGTCCTTTTTTTTTCTTTTTCAGAGCCTGCTCACCTTCATTTCTCAGAGAGAACAAATAAGCTGTGTCACCAAGCTTGATCAGCTCACTTGTAGATTCTGAACCACCAGCCTCCCAAGATGGATCAAGCAGCTCTGATGACTGAGAAGATCTAAACAATACACGATAAAGTACAGTAATGTGCTTTTTTAAATTTGGCCACCAGGTGGTAGAATACATAAGAAGCATCAATCAACGCCTTCAGTCATTCAGAAATTAAGCGGGAAGGGATGCTGGCATTATGCTTCCACTTTAACAAAGCAGGTCAATAAAATATTAGAAAATAGTAGAACTGGAAAGTGATAGAAACACAGTGAGAAAAAGGTTAACTTCAACTTTCTAGCTGAGTACTTATTTTGTGCAGCGCAACTGGTGCCTTTTTTCCTGCACCAGACTTCTTTCACGGAAGAAGGTCCTGGGCTGGGCATAAATGTAGGTCCTGGGGAGATGCCAGAAACCTTGGTTGCACCAGTGTAAAAGTAGCAGCATGAAAGGCCCTGAATGGTACAGTCGTGGCATGTGATAGGGTGGTAGGTAGGGCTGGATGTAGGGGCAGCTGGCAGGAGCAGGTAGTTAGGCAGCCAATAGGGCAAAAAGAGAGAGAGAGAGAGGAAGATGGGCAGGTGGGGGGAGTTCAAGAGGAGGCAGTCCCTTACCTTACTGAGGCTCTGGGCTGGGAAGGGACCAAGTTATATTTGGCTTGGGCTGGTGGGCCCTCACCTAATGCTTGGACTCAGTTAACAAGGCCATCAGTTAACAATGAATGCTGGGATTGAAATAATTAATGTTGTCATGTGACATCATGCTTTATGATGGCATTGCTTAGTGACAGTAATTCTGGCTCCTATTACCATCGTTAACCAAGATTACCTATAATTAAGCTACCTTGAGTCTTTCCAATCAGCCAAATATGTATAACAAGTACATCTAATCGAAAATGCAGCGATAAGAAGGTAGCAAATGTTGCTCCAATAGCAATTTTTTAAGTGACTTGGAAGAGAAAGGGTACATATTCACTTCAATTAATGCTAATTCCCACAGAATGCGTCAGGCACAATTACGGCAGCCTGTGTCCACATATAAAATATTTCAAAGATGCAGCCAACTGTACATGCCAAAGGTGAAATATCTGAAAAGAGCCTGAACAGTTGCATTATTCCTTATTAATGCTATTAAAAAAAGTGAAAACCGACTACTACTAAGCCCTTTCTAAGCTAATAAAGCTGCAATCAACTATGGACCTGCCTTACCCTTCAGCTGAGGGTTGCTCTAGGGAGGGAACTGAGATGTCACAGCCATTTTCTGGCGTCTTTGAATCAGTGTGCTGGACTTCTTTTTCTGCCATCTGCTTAAGACCACCTGTTTATAAACAACACTATTAAAAGCAACAAACACCCCCCCAAAAATATTAACAAATACCGTATATTAACATTCTTCCCTCCTATGCATACATCTGTCCTGGCACATTTTAGAATCTATTGGCCAATGATATAAAATAACAAAAAATACAGATAATCCTCAATCGTTCATTTAATGATCATTCAAAGTTACAATGACACTAAAAAAAGTGACTTATGACCGATTCTCACAACAATCGCAACATCTCCATGCTCACATGATCAAAATCCGGGTGCTTGGCAGCCAGTATGTATTTATGAGATTTGCAGCATCAACCTAGGCATATATATATATGGTAGCTGTAATCAAACCTTTTCATTTCTTCTCTTATGGTTTGCTTTCGAACTATAGTACTGCAATGTGACTTCAATGGTTTTGAAAATGACTACATCCAAATAGAAGCCATATGCTAAATGAATAAATCAATCCAAACATAATATTTCTTTAAATACTTATTTTTATTATCTTACTACTGTAGTACACAAATCCACTGATGGCTACAGGAGAGTACAGGAAGCCCTTCATATACATACATGATGGGGACCAGAATTTCCGTTGTTAAACAAGGCAATTGTTAAAGTGAGTCATGCCCGATTTTACAAGCATTTCTGCCACAGTTGTTAAGAGAAACACTACAGTTGTTAAGTATCATGCAGTCATTAAGTGAATCTGGCTTCCCCCATTGACTTTCTTGTCGGAAGCCAACTGGGAAGGTTGCAAATGGTGATCACATGACCCTGGGATGCTGCAACCATTGTAAATACAAGCTGGTTGCCAAGCACACAAAGGTTGATCACGTGACTGTAGGGATGCTGACAGTTGTGTGAGAACTGATTGTAAGTCACTTTTTCTAGCAGCATCATAACTCTGAATGGTCAATAAACAAATGGTTGTACGTTGAGGACTACCTGTAACAAATATTCCATCACGTGCTTGTTTTGTTGCAAAGAAAGTTCTTTTATCAACAATTCCATTCCAACAATTCAAACAAAAGGGTAAACAATGGGAATAAAGGTAATAAGCAATATCACCTCCCACACTTAACTTTGGTTGAGAATTGTGTTCAGAGCTGTTTTGCACTGACCAGAATTGTGAATGTGTATTTGGAAAACCCAAAAAAGAAGCGCCAATGACACAGATAGATTCCTGTGTCCAGGAAATACATATAGAGACTCTGTTCCATCCTTAACCAAGGTACAACAACTTTCTCTCTTTGGATTCTAATTACAGGTCTATTTTACTTACTTTCATAGAAAGATATTTAACCACAAAATGTCCATGAAGAGAATGTTACAATTACAATCTATCCATAAGGATGGCTCTACATTCTATAATTGGATTAATACATTACAATTAAGTTTGTTGCTGCTGCACTCATGTGTTGAGTAAAATCATAAACCACAGCCATCCTAAAATGCCTTGCTGAAATTTGACAACAAAGTTGAAATTTGATACTTTTTTCCTCTGAAAACCCAGTTTGTTAAAAAGTTTGTTAAACCTTTTGGGGGATTGTTAAAACAGCCTCCCCTATTTTAAAAAAAAACAAAAAACCTGAAGAAATAAGAGTTCAATACAGGTAATTCTCATCTTACAACCATTCACAACCATTTGAAGTTACAATGGCACTGAAAAAAATGACTTACAATGGTCCCTTGCACTTATAACTGTTGCAACATCCTACCATCATGATCAAAATTCAGGGGATTGGCAACTGGTATGTGCATACAACGGTTACAACATTCTGGGTCATGGGATCACCATTTGTGACCTTTCCAGCTGACCTCTGGCAAAGTCAATGGGGGAAGATGGATTTGCTTAATGACCACATAATTCACTTAACAATTACGTTGCTTAGCAATGGAAATTCTGATCCCAATTGTAGTCATAAGCTGAGGACTACCTATATATCAGCCTCTCCATCTCCTACAATGTTGCTGGGCAATTTCTGTACCATCTGCAGATTTCAGAAGCCAATGTTCCATTTTTAGAGTCTTCTAAGATTCTAAAAACTTGCTTAACCTGGTTATAAATCAAAATCAACTTGTATCTTACTCAAAGTAAACAAACCACATTAAGGCTTTGCATAACTTGTACACTTACCCAATGAAAGCACTTCATGTGTAGCAATCAGAATTTCATATAGGAACACAAGTGTCATGTAAGTATCACAAATTGCTTTTACTGAGATGAGAAGCAAACGCACTATACTCCCACTAATTGATGTAACATTTCCTTTTCAGCAAAAGGCAATTTGAGATAATTGCATGAGACCCTTTTAAATTAAATGTTTTATCTACAATTTGAGTAAAAAACATAATTTCAGTGCTTGGCAGTATCACTATAGCAAGGTGCATACAGTACATCCAAACAATAAAACATAATTACTTTATAGCAAGGCTAGCACAATCAATTAATGAACCAGAAAATGCTTAACACTCGGTAATATGTTTTTAAAAAATTAATTACATCCCCGTCTCTTGAAGTAGACATATAAATACTAATAAAAAAGATCTTATTTCTCAAAAAGATAATTTATGATTTAATAAGCTATTTCTCTCACCATCCTGTTGAGAAGCAGTTTCACTGATTTCTTCTGTAAGATATTCAAGTAAGCCATCAAATATTTCCAAGAGATTCCTAATAGACTCCTTATCTCCTTTCACAATATTCTCCCCTTAATAAAAACACACAGTATTATCTTACAAGAGAAGTAAAAGGTTGGGAGGATGCAACTGAACTGGGCTAAGAGCAAGATTCTCAAGTTCTGCTTAAAAGAGCACTCCTGATAAGTGAACCTGCCAACTTAAAATAGTAACTGCACATGCATTATATTTTATTCTGTTGGGAATGCTCATTCTAATGAAGAAAAGCTTCTTTCAGCAACAGGACACCATGCAAAATCAGTTTCTTTCATTCCAGAAAACTTTTGCTGCCTGGCCTTCCTCCCAGAAAGGCAATGCTGAAAGAAAAACCCATCATATAATTCCCACAGTTACACTATATAATAGCTGTCTCAAATCTGCATTGTCCAAAAAACCCAGTAACCCAACATAAAAAGTTGTAATACCAGCACAACTGAGGATTCAAGTTGAATGGGGAAAAATAATTAAAACCAGAGAACATTAATTCTGTGACTTGTTGAATCAGCTCAATGAAAATTAGAACATCTGGGACACCATCTGATCCATGATATGCTTAGGGTTACTATGAGTTTTAAAGGCTCACAACATATCCTTTTATTCTTCCCTCTATGCCCATGTCCTTTGCCATTAAAGGCATACAGTAATTGCTTCTGACCTGCATTTCACCGTTTTGATGGGGATTGTTTTACTACTTTGCTAAAATTGTCTTAAAGAAAACCAGTTTGTTACAACTGAGACTTTCCTGTTAGGAAGATGGCTTGCACAGAGGCAAGTCAATCATGAAAAGATTCAGCTGGTGGCTTCTTCCAACAACCTGCAATACATATTAGGAGCCTAATGCTTTCAAAGTGCATCCTACAGAGTTTAAATCCCAATAGAACAAGGGACAGTTTAAATGAGAAACTGATTCTTTGCCAATTTTACGTCTAGGTACTGAATAATTTATTGTGTAAACAAAGATAGGCACTTTTTATATAATGTGTACTATCAAGATTCTTTGGAAACATTTACTTATAATTAGAACTCAATTTGTCGTTACCAATGTTCACTTTCTCTGCCAGCTAAAACATTATTAAGGCTTGATGAAAGTATCTTGTGTAAGTTTTTAATCAGCTAATTACATTTTTTTCAGTGCTAATGAAGCTCGAATGTAGTATAAAAGTGTCTTTGCTGTTAATGCAAAAGATAAGCACAACTTTCAATATTGCCGAGACTGACCAGGGTTTGTTTGAGCAGAATACAACAAATAGTTGCCATATATTTTATTATTTTACTATAAAGTAGCATAATTGTGTTCTCGTTCATTTTGACTATAGCATTTATAAAGGAAAGGCATACCTTACTGAACGTACCCTTGTAATAATTTTATGCCATCAAAACCTATTTCAAATTTTCAGCAATGGATTTAAATCTATAAAGCAGATTAAAACTACTTCTGCCTACTTGAAAACAACCTTCCCTGAAGCTTACTTTTGAATAGACATTTCTAAGACAGCAAATTTTATTTTATTTCACTGGTTTTACTAGAACAATTTGTGAGCAAATACTTTGGAGCAGATTGCTCAGCAGTTGTCACAGTATTTTTAGAGGAACTTACTTATAAGCAAAAGAAAAAATAAAATGTCATTAAAAAGTATCTAAGAATCTCCATATTGCAAATTTGGATAAAGAAGCATCTAACTTGAAATAAATTTCCATTAGCCTAAAGTACGATCAAATGTAGATTAACTTAAGACAAATGCCTATTTTTAAACGTCTTGTACCACAAAAGTATGGTATATTTTTACAATTTTTTTTTTAGTTATACTCACCAGTTATATGTGACAAGCTGATCTGCAAGTAGTCCAGTGCCAAAGAATCTATCACCGCCTGCACATTATGAATATTGTCTTCTTGGCAAGTAGGAACAGCTATGAAATCTGTTAACAACTTTTTGACATTACTACTGTGCATTACAATATACTATAAAGTCAAATAAATGAACTGTTTCTTAATTTTTTTGAGAGCAAGTAAGATTGCCCCCACCCCCCAAAGCCGGCTTGTAAAAATGCATATAATTCTAAAGTGAACAATGTATTATTACACAGAATGTGAAAAATACTCCAACATGATATTCTCAAGTCACTATCTGAACATTTTAAAAACGCCTAAAAATTCTCTTCTCATCCCTCTGGATGGTCATAGCCGCTCCCACCCCCCATTCTTTCTCTCTCTCTCTCTCACACACACACCCCTCTCACATATATGAGACAAAAGATAGCTTATCCACATTATCCACAAATTCAGAATTAAGTTTTGCTTTCTTTGCCAAGGCTCTACTGTAGGAGATGACCAGGCTGAGCCCAAGGGCGGGGTCAAGCACGTCATCCGTCTGGAGTTCTTGAAAGAGACCTAAGTCCAGCCCCCCTTGAAGTCCATTGACTCTTTTCAATTTGCTTTGACCATTAGTAGGTGAGGTTCTTGTGCATAAGGTGCACGGAATAAACTCACAGTGCTTTCTGAACTCTATCCTGGCTCCTGATTTCTTGTGTCTGACATCTACTTCATAGTATAGATGGTTGTGATTTATAATTTATCAACTCAAACATATTGATGCCCCGAGAGTGACTCTGAAGATTTCAGATACAGAAGACAGAAAGGGGGAAAGTGTTTGGGAGAGCAACCAGGACAGACAGACAAGATAAATATTAAAGCCTGAACTGAGATTCATCCTCTGTTTAAGGGTTTTTATACTTGTTTTCCAATCCCAGAACACTTTTCCTTTAAATGCAGATGCAGTGAGGAAAGTTAGGTTTAAAAAATTAAGTTATTAAAACCTCTTAGTGTTTCAAATGTAAATATGGAACTGTTAGCTTGCTGTAAGGATAATGCAAGGTACATGCATTCTTACCAGGGACTTTTTCTCCTAATATCGATTCATAAAGATGAACAAAAACTTCAGCTCCACAGTCAGAGAGGCTGTTAACATGCAGATGTACGTTACATTTTGTCAGAAGATCATTGGCAACGTTGACCCAATCTGTTTTAAAATTATAATTTGAAATGTTATGGTTTTAGAAAAAAAGCAGAAGATGCATTAACATAAATAGGGATTCAGACCTCTTTACCAAGCATCCCAATAAGGTTTTTTTATGCTTTTACTAGGATTAAAAATAGAACTCAACTTGAATCCAAATGTTGTAACCACAATCTAATTCCCACAAAATGACATTGGGATCTAGGCATGTTTAATTTAGTAAAACTGAATTTCTTCTCCTCCCAAATTCTATCAAGTTTTTTAAATTTACATTCTGGAGATTACTAGCAAAACCCAAGTAACCTGAAAACTAAGTATTGTGTTTGATGCTTTTTGGAAATAATTGATTTTTTTCACCATTTTACCTGAATTTCTTTGAACTATTTAAACAGGAAAAATACAATTTAATTTTTCCATCTATTTTATAAAAAAAAACAACCATAGTTGTCCATAAATTATTGAATTCACCATCGCACAATGCTTTATCTCATGACTTTTATTGCTTTATCAATGTATAAAATACAAAGAAAAATAAAAAGTGGTGTGTAGTAAGTTGGCCATCTTTTCACCAGAAGTCCTGTCTCACAATGCAATAGTGCCAATCGAAGAAGCAAAGGCAAACTGTAAGTATTACAAATGTGTTTTTTCAAAGCCAGCAGCTCTCCACATTGCAATCCCAATCTGATGTGCCATAGACTCTTAGCAATCACATAGCCCTTAATCTGGTCCTTAAATCTACTCAGAAATAATTGCCATAAAAACCAACCAGACCTATTTCAAATATAAGGGTAGGATATGCTAAAGCCAGAGCATAATGTAATGTCATTGTAGGGAAGGAGGAGTATGGAACAGATGGTCGGTCCTCCAGCTGTTTTTCTTAGGCCTATAACTCACTGAACCACCTCTAGCCAATGACATAGTGTGTAGGTTTTAACCTGGCTCAAAGATGTATTATTCTGCATATTATAGAAATATAACTATTATAGCTAGTGGGTAGGCAAGCCATCTGAGCACAACGCATGTCAATTTTGGATAAACAGGTTACATATACAACTTGCCAAAACATTTTAAAATAGGGAAATCTATTTTAGAATATTAACAATTCCTCCTGCTTTATGCAAGGGGAGACTTATTTGTGTAATTACAACGCTTCACTTCAGTCGACAGTATAATCCGTTTCACCACAATCTACTACAGGCTTTGCTTCCTCTCCTCCGTTTTTAAAGTTACTACTTTGCAGGCTAACTTATAGCCTGCCAGAGAGTCTTACCCTCCTTTCCCCATTACTCGCCGAGAAAAGAGAATGACCACTAAAACATAAATACCGGTAGCATAAACATGTTCTTAAACTACACTGTTCTTTAAGAAAACAACTTTGCTCAAGTCCTGATGCTCATTCATACGTGCGCGGATCTTACAGGACACGTGTAGATTTTTCTCATTTGGAGCTGTAACAGACTGCTAACACGGTTCTCCCCGTACAAGGTCTTGAGGAATTGAATTTTTTAAAAAGGCTGTTTTCACTGAGCAGCACCGCCCATTTGTGCAAAGAGGATGGCAACAGAAAGGCAAACAGAAACACCAAGTTTCTCGTTTTGGGGAGACTGAATCCCCAATCCCACCCACCTCTTTCCGCAGCAGAAGCCATTCAGCAACCTTTCACGCCCCAAAAAAACCCGCACCCAGCAGCCGAAATGCAGGGACGCCGAAGCTTCAGCGATTTAAATCCTGGACCGCTCTCCGGACGTCTGCGTGATGATTGGTCAGCCAGAAGCGGAAAAGGCGGGACTTCCTTTTGGCTTTACTCCCTTTCCCCCTCCCTCGCCTAGTTCCGGGTGGGCTAACGCTGTTCAGTTACACTTCTTGTTTATTTTCCCCCGTGGTCGGTTTCTACGGCAACGAAGGGAGGAGGGGAATTATTAGCGAAGGCTTTGTTTTTTTTAAAAAAAACAAGTTCCCAGAAAAAAAAGGTGGAAATAGAGGCCTCGCGCGCAACGTAAAGCCTCGAGCGGGAAAAGGACGCTGCTGCTAGCGTTCTGTTAGTAGGCTATTTGTCGCGAGCGTTGGCGCGCCTGGCTTCCTCCCCTCGCAACAATCTTGTGAAATGCGGTAGACTGAGGTGCCCGCCCAGGGCCATTTGGGCCAGAGTTGTATGGTTGAGTGGCATCTAGCTTCTGCAGGGATTTGAAACAGGTTGACCTTCAAGGGCAAAAATGGAAAGTGCGACACGCACATTTGCATTCTTGACCGGCTGTCTGCAAGGAATATAAATCCTTCCATTCCCCTCCATTCAGTCGGAGCTGAAAAAGCTGCTTGGATGAGAAGTGAAACATCGTCAAGTCCAGGTGCCTCTTACAAAAAACACCTTTGGGACAACCATGAGCTGGATGACTGAGTATCTCCATCGACACACACTCTTTCTGAGCTTAAGATCTTCTGGTCAATTCTGTGGAGGAAACACCTGGAGAAGCTCCCCTTTCCACCAATTGACCTCTGTGCCCCTAATAAAGGAGAATATTTGTAGCTCAGGGTCAAAATGAGGGGTCCTTGGTCAGTGGTGAAATTTTTTTTTCACCACCGGTTCTATGGGCGTGGCCTGGGGATCATGTGACTGAGTGGGCGTGGCCAATGTCACAGCAAGGTGAGGCGGTGGCACCTTGCTGTGAGTGATGTTGAGTTGGCCACGCCCACCCAGTCACATGACTAGACGGCGATGCTGACTGACTGCCGAATGCAGGCAAAAGGTTCGTCGGAAAAAAAGGCAAAGAGGTGACTGGAGGCTTCTGGCGCCACTTTTCACCGGCACGAAGGGCCTCTGGCCATCACCTCTTTGCCGGCCAGAACCGAGCTGGGAGCGGCCGCAGCCTGTCCCTTTATGATCCCCCCCCCTGCAGCGGCAGCCGGAGGCAGGCAAGCTCCGGGGACAGGCAGGGTGGTGACCTTGACCCTGCTTAGGCACCACGGAGCTCACCATTGGGCTCAGTGGGATGGACTGCTATGCTGCAAAGGAGACGCTGGTGCGAGGGAATTACAAGAGCAGGGGGAAAGGAAAAGTCCCCTTCCCTCGTGCCGGCTGTTCTGTTGCCCGTTTCGCCATTGCAGCCCCACGCCATGGAGCTTTCACCCCCCAGATGCCCTCGCTTTTCCCCAATTCTCCAAGCATTTCTTTGCCTACCTTATTTCCAGCTCCATCGCGTTTCTCCTTCTTGAAATTCAC
>JANHFL010001779.1:84350-118475 GCA_032468155.1 Oxyrhabdium leporinum | reverse complement strand
GCGTTGGCGTGAAAAAAAGGGGTGAGAAGGAGCCGGTATGGAGGGGAGGGGGGGGAAGAAGCGGTGCGATTAAAAGCAGCGTCGTGGCCGCATTTTCGTCGAAAGCGGCTTCCTTATGTCTAAAAAAAAATACGTCCCCGGCTGTGTTAATGGTTAGCCCCGCCATGCGGTGGCTGAGAGGAAAATCAAAATGCCGGCGGCGGCCGCTTCTGCTGCCGTCGTCGTCGTCTTTGTTCTTCCTCTCCGCCTGCTTCTCTCTTATCCCCGCCCCGGCGTTAAAATGGACGCGCCGCCGGAAAATGTGGCGTAGACGGAAAAAAAGACAAAAGAGAGAGTCCGTTCGACCCGAATTCCCTTTTGTGTGGGGGGGGCGCCGGCCGGCTCCTTCGTCCCCCGCCATCGCCTCTTGTTTCGCGCCGCAGACAAGACAAAAGGGGAGCCGGGGCAGCGAGCTGATTTACTTGCGCGGAGGGGGCGACGCTGCTTTCCGACATAGCGGCCGGGGCTTTTTAAGAAACCCCTTCGGTGTCCGCCGGCGCTTGCGCATAAACCTTCCCTCCCACGCCGTGCGAGAGCAGCCTTTTTACGAATCTCTTAAAGAAACAATCCTGTTGCTTGAAAAGCCAGCTTCTTGCTGAAATCGGGTAGGGTTCGTAATTCTTTCCCGCCCACTTCAGAGTCTGACGCAGAGAGGGAGTTCCAAACAATTAAGACGTTTGTTTGGAAGATACTGTATAGTTTGGACTGATTTTTCTTTTCCTGGTTTCTCTGGTTGTGCTTTAGGGCCCACCGTGGCTTAATTTTGAGGTTTGGCGATAATAAACATCAGTGCCTTAACAAAAGCTTCGTTTTGTAAAAAAAACCCAGCATGGCTTAAGCTTTTAAGTATTTATTGGGGTTTTTTTTTGTAATTTGCCTTTGCAGATTTGGTGGCCCTCGTTTTGGAGGAAGTAGAGGGGGATCTTTAGGGGGGAAGAAATTTGGAAATCCTGGAGAAAAGCTTACCAAGAAAAAATGGAATCTAGATGAGCTTCCCAAATTTGAAAAAAATTTCTATCAGGAACATCCCGATGTTGCCCGGCGTGCTATGGTATGGAAACATATCTTGTATTTTAAGTTCTCGTAGTAAGATTGTAGTCTACAAGCAGTATTGGTTCTTGTAAATGTTATCCACTGAAATATTTTGCTATCTTTGCAGCAAGAGATAGAACAATATAGAGCAAGCAAAGAAATCACTGTTAAAGGCCACAACTGTCCCAAACCGGTTATGAATTTTTATGAAGCTAATTTTCCTGGTAAGAAAATAATACTGGTAATGTAGCCTAACAGTTATAAAATGGATTTTTGGACTGTTAATTAGACAGATACTTTGTCTTCTAGCAAATGTTATGGAAGTAATCCAGAGGCAGAACTTCACAGAGCCAACTGCTATTCAGGCACAAGGCTGGCCTGTTGCTTTGAGTGGACTAGATATGGTTGGTGTAGCACAAACTGGATCAGGGAAGACATTGTCTGTAAGTAATTACTGTGGTTCTTGATATATCTTAAATTAATGAAAGATATCATTAAGAGAATTAACAATAGTTTGTTCTCTTTTCCTTAATAGTATTTGTTGCCAGCCATAGTACATATAAATCATCAACCATTCCTAGAGAGAGGAGATGGGCCTATTGTAAGTATTCGAACTTATGACCCTTATTTTGGGAAGGAGGGAGATGAAGCTAGTTTTGATTGCCCCTGCAATACAATAGCATTCTTGGTAGAATTAAATTGAAATTTGGCTATTTCCTAGTGGGAAAATGTAATCAGTTAAATTTTAGCATTACTATATGCTAAATTATATTTCAAGGCATCTCTCTTAAATGACATAACATAGCTTCCAGGCTGGAGTCAGTGAAATGATGCAAATTATATTGATTGTAACTAAAAACCTGTTCATATCAATGGGTTTGTTTTTGATACAAGTAAGTACATTTGGTGCTTATGGGTATTTAATATAACTTAAGTAGCAAGTTCAGTAGTTTTGTCTTAATTTTGTGTTTGTATTTCTCCATAGTGTCTGGTGCTGGCACCAACTCGAGAATTGGCTCAGCAAGTGCAGCAAGTGGCTGCAGAATATGGCAGAGCTTGCCGTTTAAAGTCTACTTGTATTTATGGAGGTGCTCCAAAGGGACCACAAATACGTGATCTAGAGAGAGGTATTAAAAAGGATTGTTCAGCAAATTTCTCCTAAACATGATTTAGGAAATTATCAAGCTGTATCCACCACATTTATTACTACTTTTAGGTGTGGAAATCTGCATTGCAACACCTGGTAGACTCATAGATTTTTTAGAAGCTGGCAAAACCAACCTACGGAGATGCACTTACCTTGTTCTTGATGAAGCTGATAGAATGCTTGACATGGGGTTTGAACCTCAGATCCGAAAAATTGTCGAACAGATTAGAGTAAGTATAAATGTTCATGCTTAATAATGTGCTGAATGATAGGTAGTTCTGCCTTGGAACATGTTTGTTCCAGGTTCTGTAGGTAGTGTTTAAAATAGCTAATAGCAATACCACTTAAGACTTGTATACAGTTTCACATACATTGTTAAGTGTTAATTTACTTCTAGCCTGATAGGCAAACACTGATGTGGAGTGCAACATGGCCTAAAGAAGTTAGGCAGCTTGCAGAAGACTTCTTAAAAGAATATGTACACATCAACATTGGGGCATTGGAACTAAGTGCAAACCACAACATTCTGCAGATAGTGGATGTATGTCATGATGTAGAGAAGGATGACAAGTAAGTAAATTTGATTAACTTTCTTCATTGTGGTGGCATAGATTGATTTTTATGTGGTATACTTGAGGTCAATTTTATTATTAAATTCTACTTTTATTGTAATAGACTTATTCGATTGATGGAAGAAATTATGAGTGAAAAAGAAAATAAGACAATTGTGTTTGTGGAGACCAAAAGAAGATGTGATGATCTAACAAGAAAAATGAGGAGAGATGGGTAAGCTATATCTTTCTTTAAAATAATTTTAAAGGAATAGGCTTTATGCCGGAATTAATCTTCATCTTTACTTCTCTAATACTTTTGCAGTTTGCTCCTAGTCCCATTCCTGTAGTCTTTCTCTAGCCTTATTGCTGGAAATTGAGTAAAGGGAAAGAAAACCTAATTGGATACTATGTCTTGCATAAAGGAGTACTGTCATACTCTTTAAATAATGATTCTACCAACAGAGCAAAATGGAATAGTCTTTGGTGCAGGAATCCTATACATTTCCAATTGATATGACAAATGGCACTATCACTGAGCTACTGGTTTGAAAAAAAAAATTGGTATATGATGTTAAATATAATTGCAGGTGGCCAGCAATGGGTATCCATGGTGACAAAAGTCAACAGGAGAGAGACTGGGTTTTAAATGGTGAGTAAGAAGGGTAATAAACAATAATTCTGCAAAATACTTAGTGAAGCAAACTAACTTGGCCATTTCTTGCAGAATTCAAACATGGGAAGGCTCCTATTCTGATTGCTACAGATGTGGCCTCCAGAGGTCTAGGTTAGTACAACTCTAAGCTTGAGTGATACACAATTTTTTTTTAAAGAAAGTTAATTGCTTTCTTTAACCTCTGCGTTTTTCTAAGTTTTTTCACATAAAGGTGCAGTCTTTGTGGCAAGGCCTAGGCATGACTATCGGAGGACTCGAGGGGGATGGAGGTCTAGTGGAAGTGATCGTCTGGACGCTTCCAGTCCAGTAGAGAGGTGAAAGTTGATCATTGTGTGCCAGTAATCTTCAAAAGGCAAAGACTAAAACTACGGTCCCATAAACTGTTCTCTCAAACGGTAGCTTCATTCACGGTTCACTTTTGCCCGGTTATTTCTACTGTTCCATGCTTTGCATGACTTGCCATGGTGCACTGCTGTTTAGTCTGTGTGCATATTGTTTGCTGTGGTCCGTGAGTCTTTGGATTTCAGTGAGTTTGCTGAAATATTGAAGAATAATCAAACTTCAGTGGCCTGGTATTTTTCCCCCAACCTTTGAAATGGAGAGAGCAGCTTTAAAATGTACTGAGCCTTGAACAAATTGGTGAGTACTGGCACATGAAATTTGAAAGTCCACCTCTCATTTACAAGTTGGGGTGGGAAAGCAAAGTGGCTTTTCAAACCAGGAGTTCCTCCGTCACCTATACCCTAACCGTCATGTCGAGACCTTCCAGAGAGAGACACTCAAGTGAACGCTGGCTTCTTGGAAGCTCTTGCCTAGACGAGACACAGTGCATGAAAACAACTTGATGACCTTTCGGGGACAGGTATGTTTTTCTTGCAGCTGCGGTTAAAAGGTCTTGGCAAGATGAGCAGTGTGGCCCTCTTTTTGAGCTTCTGGTGCGTGGCAAGACCTCATGTTTAAAGTGAGGTCCTTGGGAGCACATGAAGAGGCTACTGTGAACTTATTGGTCCTACTGCAAGAAGCGTTCAGATGTCACTTGACTTGTAGGGGCACTCTGGTAAGGATTTAGATCATGGGATAAATTACAAAGAACAGAGGGAAAAGTGCATCGATGCTCAATTTTTCTTTTTACGTTTTTGGAATAATTAACATTATTTTCAGCAGTTACCATCTTAAGATCTGTTACTATCTAACTTGCTTTTTCATCTGGCTGTTGTGGTGTGCAAAATTTTGTACATTGCTTTTGCTGCACTGCAACACTTTACAGATGTGGAAGATGTGAAATTTGTCATCAATTATGACTACCCAAACTCCTCTGAGGACTATATCCACCGAATTGGACGAACTGCCCGCAGCACCAAAACAGGCACAGCATACACATTTTTCACACCTAATAATATAAAACAAGTAAGCGACCTCATCTCTGTACTTCGTGAAGCTAATCAAGCAATCAATCCCAAATTGCTCCAGTTGGTTGAAGACAGAGGCTCAGGTAATTATGACTGACTTAACCCATTGATCTCAATTGCCTTTTGTCTTAAATATTTCAGTGCCTGAAATAGAGATTTTTGGTAATGATGCTTGGCGAAGATACATTTTTTAGTGCTTTAATTGTACTAAGAAACTTTTGGAGTAGGGGAAGCTCCTGTTAATTTGATTTTTCATTTTATAGGTCGTTCCAGAGGGGACCGACGTGACAGATACTCTGCGGGTAAAAGAGGTGGATTTGGTTTTAGAGAAAGGGAAAACTTTGAAAGAACCTATGGTGCAGTGGGCAAGAGAGACTTTGGAGCAAAAGCACAGAATGGTGGCTTTGGTGCTCAAAGTTTCGGTAATGGAACTACCTTTGGTAACAATTTTGGCGCAGCTGGCATGCAAGGTGGATTTAGGGCTGGCACTCCAGCCTATCAAAATGGCTACGACCAGCAGTATGGAAATAACATGGCAAACATGCACGGTGCAATGAACCAACAACAGTATGCGTACCCTGCAACTGGTGGTACACCTATGATAGGTTATCCAATGCCAGCAAATTATACCCAATAACTTAGTCTATTTAAATGTCTTGTTTTTCATAATTGCTCTTTATATTGTGTGTTGAGAAAAGATAGTTATTTAATATCTTATGGAACATGCAGAAAGGTCTGCAGTGCAGCAGTAACAATGGTGCACTTTTTCCGCTATTTAAGTTGAATATTCTCTACATTCCTTGAATGATTTTTAGTTTTTTGTACTAGAAAATGCAGACTGTGTTTTCACAAAGTAAATGTACAGTGATTTGAAATAACAGCAACTTGGAGGCATTGCATGGCCTTCCAATAAAGGTATTTCAAAACAGAATTTTCTTGGTATTTGAGTGATGTATTGCTCTAACCCAAACCTAGTTTGTTGATGCTACAAAGGGCACATATTTGATGCAGTGGAAACCAAAGAAAGAAGTACCTGTATCTCTTTCAAGTCTTTTGAGACCAACTTGGCAATTCTCAGAACAGGAACTGATTCATTATGTCATTGGAAAATATTTCTTGCTTCTTTCCCCCAGCACTGCTTTGTGTAGCTACATGAGAACTAGACGATTACTAGGCAAGTTGAACCTTCAACAAAGATAATTTGGGAGATTTATAACTGGGTTCCTGAATTTTGGGGAATAATTCAAAGGGATACTAAACATTCTCACAAAAACTTAATACCTTTTAATAAAAGACATCAATAGAAAAGGTTCTACTATACTGTGTTTTTTTTTACCCTCGGACTTAAACCACTCTCTTGCAATGTAAACCTTCTAGATTACAGATGGGCAGATTACAGCATCAGATACTTAAAGGCCTAAAATGGTTTTGGGAGTTAGATATGTTCTAAATACAACCATAAGGCTGAACACTGTGCCAAACACACACACACTCCAGAGATTTTGGGCCTTTTGAGTCAGTGTTGACTCCTGTCTACCTAGCTAAGTCTGTAGTTTCTTGGCAACATTTTGGAGGTGGTTTGCTTTTGCCTGTCCTTTGGTCTGACAAGTGACTGGCCCAAAGCCATCCAGCTGGTTTTGTGTTTAAGGCTAGGATTAGAACTCAAATCTCCCAGTCTGCAGCCTAGCCCACAATGGATCTTAAATTATTTTGGGCTTAAATATCCAATATGTTAAGAAATAAACTTGTGTTTCAGGTAAATGTAAATATTTGAGTTGATATGTTTCAGCTTGTCCATAATGCAATTCTGTTGTATAATAGAAATTTCCTCTGGCCTGTTGAGTCACCGATTGTGCCAACCCAAATCTTAATTTGTACGGGTTTCCAGATGTTCAAGGAGATAAATGAATTTTTAAAATAATATTGGCATGGGAACAAGAACCTAGTTATTTATAATTGGCCTTCAGCATTCAAATAGTACTGAAGTATTTATCTTCACTGTTCAAACCTATAACCTTAAAATATGCATGCAGTACTTCTGGCATCATGAAAAATAACAAATGCAAAATACAGATGCAATTTTAAATATAAGTGAAAATATTCTGATAGACATTGCACAGTGATTTTTGCTAATTTTTTAAATTTGCAATACAGAACAGTACTATAGTGTTAGACCTTTTTTTCGTGGCAGTTGAGAATGACCATTGTCTTGCAACTTTTTTATGTAGCCTGTATATAGCTGATTCTACATGGATATAAAATGTAGATTTTTTCCCTGTGGGGTAGGCTGTCTTCTTTTTCTTGGATTTAACTGAAGATATTTTATTGCTATCATGAATCTTAAAGATAGAATACTAAATAACATCTCCCAAATCTTTGCTCTTCAGAAACAGACAATATTGCCTAAATCTAAATCTAAATTTTACTCATTTGATTTCAGGCTATAAATTGCCTGTCTTCAAGAAAGAAAAAAAACCCACTATGAAATGTCTCCTGGTTTCTAGCTTGGTGCCTTAATCACTAACCAAACTCTCACATCATTAAGGTTTTACATTTTTACATCTTAACTCTTAAATCCTTTTATCCGCATCACTGCTGTTATGTCTTCTAATGAAATAGGATATTGAGAAATCAGGCCTGTTAAATTCACTAAAGTGAAGAGAGAACTACCACTTAAGGCTACATATTCACCAGGGGTGTGCAACTGGTTTTGTGCTGTAAATCGCCTGATCACAATAACCATGAGTACTGAGAATATAGCCAAATGAGATTCTAAACAAGTTCAAATCAGATTGCACCCTTTTACCTAAGGTATTTTGTATTAAAGCTAACGTTAAAGCAACACAAAATGGAAACCATGCAAACTGACAGAAGAGGAATGTATTAAACAGTCTTATGCAGATCCCAATTTCTGGCTGAAGTGTTTAAATCTGCAATAATGGAGCAGCAGTAGAATGTGCTCTGTTAATATAGGCTGTGGTTTTAATTGGTGATAGGATTTCAAATACTGTAAATTGTAATAACTACAATCAGATTCTAAACCATTTTAAGGATTAATGGAGCAATTGAAGATGTGACCTAAACATTTTTATACAGGAATCCGTGGAAAGAAATAGCATTTGTGAAAAGTCCCCACTCCATTACGGGTTTTTTATTTCAATGTCGTTGAGTCAAAAACATGACCAAATTTACTATTAATACAGTTTCTTGGGTGCTGTATTTCCCGTCCATTCTGTTCTTATTGGCTGTTGTGTTCCCTGTTACAAATTGGAAGCAGCAGTTGGGAGAGATGGGCATAGCCCTACATACAATCCAAGGTTAAAATTGCGGGTTGGGGTTAAGCTTGAGGGATAAGAGTAAGGATGCAGCACTGCACTCCCATCTTTCATGCATAATCCTATATTGTGCGTGTTAAATTAAGGGGAGAGAGCCTTCCAGTCCCTGCAGGGCGCGCTCATAAAGGTATAATTATGGTTGGTTGTGAAACAGTGGGAAAATTAGAACAGTTTAGATCAGCCTTCCCTAACCTGTTGTCTTCCATAATGTTTTGGATTCTTACTCCCCCAAAGGCATGCCTGCTGAGAATTCAGAGAATTGAATAGTCTTCACCCTAAAACCATTTGTTTAGTGACCATTCAAAGTTCCAGCGGCACTCAGAGAGACTTATGACCTGTTTTCACACTTACCACTATTGCAACTTCTCCAAAATCATATAATTAAAATTTTGGCACTTGGCAACTGCTCTGTGTTTATGATGGTTGCACTGACCTGGGGCCATGTGATCACCATTTGTAACCTTCCCAGCTGATAAGCCAAAGTCAATGGGGGAAACCAGATTTGCTTAATGACCACACAATTCATTTAACAAAAATGGTAAAAAAAAGATTGTAAAATAGGGCACATCTCACTTAACAACTGCCTTGTTTAATAAGGGAAAGTGAGCTCAATTGTGATCGTAAGTCGAGGACTACCTATATCGCAATACATCTACTGGTCGTTTTTGGAAAAGTCTGTTAACGACAGACCTGCCGTGTGCGCTGCTGAAAATAATACAGTTCTGATGGTAGATAAAAGGCTGAAGGCCAATCCAACATAAAATCCCCCTATGAAATACTACTACTCGTAGCCTTCCGCCACAAGGCTTCTCAGTCAAAACAGATCAGCATCTGTTAGCTTCCTTCAAGCGTCTTGTATTAACTGGATGAGGACACGGCTAATATCACTCAAATCTCTCACTAATTTGTGCTGACGGCTTTCACCCCGCCTCAGAAAACGAATATTGGAGCCCGGCCGAAAGCTGAAGGAAAACAAATCTCCAGCAGGCCCCAGGCGGCGTGGCTAACAGCGAAGGATGCCGGGAGTTGTAGTTCAGGTATCGCCCGGTCCCGCCAGTGTTTCCAAACGCCTGACGCACCAGCGCATCTCCCTCCCTCCGCGAGTGCCCGGCCAAGTGGCGCATGCGCGTTCCATTCCGTTCCCCCCCAGAGCGTTTCCTACATGTGGCTCGGGCGGTGTTCCCGGTGGGGCTTCTCGTGCCTTGCAAATTCCGGCCTTTCCATAGCTCGCAGCGGCGGGCGCGGCTCCAGTTGTCCCGTATCCGATAGGCGCCTCAGTTTTCTCCATAAACGCTCTCGAAAGAGGCGGAGAGAGAGGCAGCCTGGAGCCCCGTGGGAGCAGCTCGACAGCCCGAAGCTGCTGGCGGGGAGCCGTGCGGCGCCGTCGAGGCTTTTCCGGGGCTCCGCCGTTCTCTCGGTGGCCCAGTCGCGCTCCTGCTTAACGTCTAGCAGCAGCAGCAGCAGCAGCAGCGCCGACCACGCGGGCGAGGAGTGCGGCGAAGCAGCCTTGGCTGCTTGTCAGAGGCGGCGTTTCCTCCGAGGAGGGGGAGAAGACGGCAAGCAGACTTGGGTTTCTTACTTGCGAGGGGACCACCCGGCTTTTGGGCCTCTGGGGGTGGCGCTGAAGAAGAATCTGGCCGCTCAGTGGTGGGAGGCCGTGGTGGTCTTTCGGGAGCAAGTGCTGGGCGTGGAGGGCCCGGCTCGACTCGAGCCCACTGCTGGCCAAGGGCCCCTGGGGGAGTCCCTGCGCCTGGTCCATCCGCGCACCGTCGGGGAGACCTTGCAGGAGGCCGGATCAGACAGAGAGCAGCCGCTCGTCGCCTTGCAGAAAATGCTAGCCGGGTCTGGGATGCTTCGCGACAACCTTCTTCACGGTAGGATGTCACTTCTGTAGGTTGTTACTTCTGATAGCAATAGCACTTAGATTTATATATCACTTCATAATGCTTTGCAGCCCTCTCTAAGCTGATTACAGACTCAGACTATTGCCCCCCCCCCGCCCCCAACAATCTGGGTCCTCATTTTTCCGACCTCGGAAGGATGGATGGCTGAGTCAACCTTGACCCTGGTGAGACTTGAACTGCAGCAGTCAGCAGAAGTAGCCTGCAGTACTGCATTCTAACCACTCAGTCATGGGGAAAAGACCTGAAACGCGGGAAGGCAGAGTGGAAATCGGAATTGAGATGTGGACGTGATCTGCAGTAGATCGCCAATAATGTTTCAGGATTGGGCATTCAGCGACAGCAGTTCTACATACCACAAATAAGCAAACTTACAAAATTGAAGTTCTAGCATCCATGAATCTGAACAGGCTGCACTCTGTTGACCAGTTGTGCGTCAAAAAATGTTGGAATATGCGGGTTTTGGGCAGAGGTGTGTATAAAATAAGTGTAATGGCATATGGAGATGGCCTTGGGAGACAAGAGGAAGAGCTGCAGCCTAGGCACGCCTGAATAATGAAATCTGAATCCAAAGAGTGGGGATGGAGAAAGTATCTCAAAAGTGACCCTCCCTAGGTTTTGGGAGAGTAAAAAGGGACAGGAGAGGTTACTTTCACAATTGCAAGATTCTGTAACTATAATAAAGGTGGTGTTAGTACTAGTGGTTGGTGCTACTTGTGTGCAGTGCCACAAAGGGAAGATGGTAGGTGATAAAAATGCATAAGAGTGCTGCTACTTTTCCACATGAAAAGGAGGAACTTGCATTATAATGTAATTATAAATGTGTTGCTATTTTGGTGTGTTTGTGGTTAATTAGTTGTTGCCTAATCCAGGACTTCTATGTTTTTATGATTATGTGGCTGTTGTGTTCCTATGCTTGATTCATTTAATGGTACAGAGATGGTACTGTAATTATTAATCGAAAATGCAAATATGTTAAGTGTTGTTTTGACTGAGATTATATGGTATATTCAAGCATTAGAATAATGAGATTGTATGAGATATTTACATCAGTGCATAGCATATTTGAATGATACGATCATCCACAGGCTGTTTCTGTTCTGGATAGATGAAATTATTCTGCAATGTTGTAATGTATCAATTGTTAATGTTTATTAATTTATGTTGATAGGTGCTTTAGAGCATTATATTGATTGTCTGGAATTGGTAAACCAGAGACTGCCTTTTGGAATTGCTCAAATAGGAGTATGTTTTCATCCAAATGACAAAAATCCCATGAGGTACAGTAATCCAGGTTCCTAAATTCTTTTTTGTAAATGTGGGCCCTTTTCTGGAAGAAAAACAACTTGCTTATTTGTTAACCTCGTCTTGGTATTCTTTAAAGAACAGGTGAAAGGACAATGGCGTCCCTTGTTTGGTACAGCTCCGCCAGAACAGCTGGACAGTGGCTTGGCTATTGGTTACGTCAACGTCTCCAGTGGTGGAGAAAGGTATTTAGAGAGATCTTACCTATATTAGGTGTTAAAATTATCAAAATATTGAATGGTTCCTCTGAAAAAGCTGCTGTGAAGTTGAAAGTAAAATTGATATTCTTACGTTTAATTCATGCAGCTCACTGCTTTAAATGTTAATCTAATGGTAACTGAATTACTTTTCATCTGAGTAGTTCAGAAAATCAACTACAAACCAAAAGATTCAATTTCTATAGATAACAGTCCAAAATTAATTTGGAATTTAAACAGAAAAAAATTTTCAAACTATTTTTAAAAATACTTTTTTACAATTACTTTGGGGGAATGTTAAGTTTTTACAACTTGTTAGAATTAAGATAATTTTTCCCATATCAGCAAAAATTGCAGTCAGTATCTATATGGGTAATGTGTCTGTATAGATAACGTATACTGAGGTATACATTATTTTCTAACCAGATTTTTATAAATGAATATGTATTTGCTTTCCAAAGTGAAAAGCATATTTTCAGTTGTGTTGAGAATTAAAATAAATATCCATAGTCTTAATTTGGGTGTACCTGGGATGTACTTAGTCTGTAAATCCCTGCATTTTTATATTTCTTTTTAATAGTTTGCCATAAGCCCATCCAACTTCAGCAGTGGTGCTCACAATGAAGAAGGAAGAAGAGGAAACAATCTATATTATAATTTTCCCTGGGGGAAGGAAACAATAGAAACTCTGCAGATGCTGGGAGACAATGAACTATTACAAATGTATCCAGGAAACGTATCAAGATTGTATGTAAGTTTTATTAAACTCTTTAGTGTTCTTGTTATGTTAGCACCATCACTTTTTTTCCCCGTACCATCCGTTTGATATAATAATATGAGGGATGTAGATGATCCTGCTGAAATGTTGGCACATTAACTGAATGCACATTTTGATGTTTCTTCTTTAGGGTCGAGATGGGCGAAAACATGTCGTTCCTCATGTCCTCTCTCTGAACGGCAATTTGGATAGTGGAGTATTAGCATATCTCTATGATAGTATGCAAGTGTCTGAAAATGATTTAACCAAAAAAAGAGCTCTGCAGAGAAAGGTGATTCATATTCCTAAATGGGATTAAATCAATGCAAATGGAAGCTGAGTGTAAGATTCTTCCCTTGCAGTTGTATTCAGAAAATGTGTTTA
Organism: Oxyrhabdium leporinum; assembly: GCA_032468155.1. NCBI lineage: Eukaryota > Metazoa > Chordata > Lepidosauria > Squamata > Cyclocoridae > Oxyrhabdium > Oxyrhabdium leporinum. Next base: position 105,742 of record JANHFL010001779.1, on the reverse strand, counting down.
ACACTGTCTCCTGTTTGAGTCTTTTCATATGGACAATTAAAGATTCCATTGCTGTAAATTTGAACACTATAAATGTAGTTTGCGTTACTTTCAGTGGCCTGAATATAGAAACTTTCCATAAGAAAACAGAGTGATCTTTGACCCTTTGCCACTTTCCCCATCTACTGTATGTGTGTGTCTCTTCCCCCCCCCTCCCCCAAAAATCTGGAGGTTGAAGGCAGGGAAGAAAGAAACTCTGGAGGTTGCAGAGGGACTAAGCAAGTGTCACCTTCATTTTTCCCAGCAGGAGCATTCTGAGAAAAAAAGCTAGTTTTAAGAACTATCCTGCTCTGTAAATATTTGCAATTGTTATTTTTACCTTATTTTCAAAAATGTTTTATTTCAGGTCCTTAAGCTTCATCCATGTTTGGCACCCATCAAAGTAGCTTTGGATATGGGAAGGGGCCCAGCAGTAGAGTTGAGGCAGGTGAGCTCTCACAGCAAGATTTTTTTAAATAGTTTTTATGTCTCTATTTTAACAAAATCAGCTGTTGTTTTTAAAAAGCACTTTCCATCTAATTCTTTTGGCCAAGCTCTAATAAAAGATAAAAGTCCTTCTCCAAGGAAAAAAAAATAGCCAGAATCTACGTTCAGTGCTGGGGTATTTCCAGGAAAATATAGTGTAACAATAGGGCAGATTTAATTCTACATACATTAAGGACAACAACTTCATGTATATATGGCTTTTCTATTCCTATTGTTGGATCAAGGATTCTGCTGTGCAGAGGAGAAATATTTCTGATCGGTCAACCTGTTAATCTGCCTGGGACTGAAGCACATATCTATGGAAGTTAGGTCTGTACTAGAAAAGCTTTCACTTTCACTAAGAGCATGTTCCTTAGTACTGAGTCACAGGTCACAATTATGTGATTGTAGGAAAACTGTTCAGAGAATTTCCATTCTGCTTTTATCTCACTCAAGAGTTCACCAGGGTTATAAAGATAGTTCTGTCAAGCTTCTGTATCAATTGCCACGCTGCATTTGATCAATAGGGTTTAATTTGGGGTCATCTAAAATGGAAAACAAGTAACTAAAATAAATTGAATTAATTTTTATTATTAAAAACTGTAAGTAAATGGCTAGATTGCTTAGCTCAGTCCCACTCACAACAGCTGAGGGATCTATGTGATGAGCATTGGGCAGGGTGATGGGCCACCTAATCTCTGAGGTCATTTCAAATTTTGTGATTCTGATTTAACAGGCAGTGTAAAATATTGATTCATTTTCTAAAGTCTTCTGATTGCTTCTGGAAAACTTTTTACCCCTCTAACACATTTGCAATCTTTCTAGCTTCTTGGCTACCAGGACTCAAATAGAGAATTGCTCTCTATAATTCTGTTCAATTATTAGTGTAGGTAAACCTATATTCAATATTAGAAGTGCATCATATTATACAGATACTATATGAGAACGCCTGAATCGTAAGACAAAGTCTAATAAAGTAGGAACCTCTTGCTATGGGTGGCAGCTGAGAGCACTAAGCTCTTATACCTAGTAATGCTAATAAATCTTAAATAATTACAAAAAATAGTTTAGAACCTGAATTTTGAAAAATAATATGTAGAAGATTAAAAATAAAATGTATTGGAAGAAATGAACCAATGTTAGCATAAGGATATTTTTTCTTTTCTCTTTCACTCAGAAAGTATCATGTATTTATAAAGGAGAATATTTGTAGCTCAGGGTTGAAATGAGGGGTCCTAGGTGGTGCTCTCTTGAGCGTGCTTGTTTTCTTGCAGACGTTTCATTAAGAAACGTCTGCAAGAAAACAGGCAAGCTCGGCACCAAGGACCCATTGTATCATGTATTTAAATCTCCTTAGGGCCAGATATACACTTTTTTTTAATCATTACACTTTTGTCTTTTCATTCAATGATTCAAGAAAGTGTTTTGTTTTCAAAGGTGTGCCAAGAGTTGTTCAAGGAATTGTTAGAAAATGAGATTTCTGTTTGGCCTGGCTATCTTGAAACCATGCAATCCTCTTTGGAGCAGCTCTATACAAAGTAAGGAGGAAAAAAAGGGCATAATTCAGAATTTAATGTTGAGAGCTAAAAGTTGAAAAATGTACAACACTGACAACTTGTTAAATTTGCTCAAAGTCTTTTTGAGCAAACCAGTTAATCTTAAAATACCAGAAAAACAAACAAACCTGCATTTATTAGTAAATTGAATTTAATCATATTTCTTAACATACAGTTTAGTGAGTTGACAGAATAAATAAGTTGTGTAATTGTGGTTTATTGGATAAATCACACTTGGATAAGTTCTCACTTAAACCAGATTTATACAAAGTGTTTTATGGTTTGGAGTGAAATCTAACTCCATCTACTGTTTAGGTCTTTTGAAAATTCAGGACTCCATTTGAAAGCAAGCAATGATTTGTTAAAGTAATGGAAAACTAATTTAAATGATTTCAATGGATTATATCTACTCTAATTCAGTGGTCCCCAGCCTTTGCAGCTTGGCGGCCCAGCGGTTGAGGGGGGGGACTGGGGAACTGGGTCGCATAAGCACAAGTTGAGCTGTGTGTGCGTGCCGGCCTGCTGCTTGCGTGCCTGGTTCTGAATAGGCCACAGCCCGGTAGTGGACTGCAGCCTGGGGGTTGGGGACACCTGCTCTAATTGATTCCTGAAATATGCTTTCCTAATATACATGCTTGATACTGCTGCATACCCTTGAATAGTAACTCCTTGTTCTTATTCCTGTTGATAGGTATGATGAAATGGGTGTGCTTTTCACAATCCTGATCAGTGATGCCACACTAGAGAATGGGCTTGTGCAGTTGCGAAGTAGAGATACTACTTTGAAAGAAACGATGCATATATCTAGATTAAAGGACTTCTTAATCAAATATATGTCTGCAGCTAAAAATACTTGATTTTTAAAAAAAAATAAAGGCAATTTTGAACCTTTCTTTCTGAATGATACCTGTTTAGGTCAGAATATGTCTTCTCTAATGTATAGTTCTGTTTGCTGGGAGATGCCTTTTTTCCATATGAGATGGGAAGGTAAAGCAGACAAAATCTCGCATGTGTAGAACTAGTTACAACAGTGAGTTCATAATAGTACCTAAACAGAAATATGTTAACATTCCATTTCCAAGCTTAAGATCTTGCTTTTTTTAAAAAAAGTATTTCAAAGATTCAATATTGTTTTTCCCTAATTCGGATTTAAATAGAAATTGGGATGGGTATGTTAAGGGCATCTATCATCTGAAGGAAGGCCATTTAAGCCCATACTTAATCAGATTGTTGTTTTTGCCCATTTTTAACAACAATACACATAAATGGCATTTACAAAAGTTTGAAAGCATGCTAATACAAGAAGCTGGTGTCATATGCTTCGGTGTTTGTTATGTTGTTTTTTAATAAAAACAGCGTCAGCTTGGAGCCAAATTACCAAGGGACAATAAGTAATGCTGAACTTCTGAAAAAGTGAACAGAAAAGACCCAATCCATTCTTGGTTATTTTATCTCAACAGAACTGACATAAAATCAGAATTCTGTAATGACATAAAATAAGGAACATTAGCTTCTTTAAAATGTGACATTTTATAAGCAGTGAAGTACTTTCTAGAAATTCAGTATAAGTGGAAGAGGCTATCTAGCTTGGAGAAACAAACGGAAACCCTGCTTCATACGCCAGACTCAGTATCTTTATATAGTGAATTATAGAAGCACTTAAAGTGAATGCAAAAATCTCCACTGATTTATGAGAGAGCATCTGAAAGGATTCCTCAGAAACCAGTTGGCTTTGTCTTCACTACACCAGGTATAAGCAACCTTTATCCTCTGGTTATTTTGGGAGTTCAATTCTGAGAACCTGTGTTCAGCCCTATCTTCCCAATGAAGGGCCTTATGTCCATGCAGACAACCAACTAACTCTTATGAAAGCTGTGAGTAGGGCAAGTAGCTTAATTTCCCATAAGAAAATTCTGATGGAGAGAAAAGGAAGGTTAATGAGCTGGCAAAAGAAGACTGCCTTCAAAATTCTGAGAAGAACTTGGATGGAGAATGTGTGGTGGCTGACATGGTTTTAGACAGTGGCTGTTGAAGATTTGTTTTAGTAAAATGTAATGCTGAACAGTAAATGAATAGGACATGTTTATCTTGGTGAGAGCTTGTTCCAGGGCAATTCAGAAGAAAATTGCTGAAAAGAACTGTGAGTTCCAGAAGACTCATTGAAGGTGAACAGGAAGATCGTGCCTGGCTTTCACAGATGATTCCCCTGTTGCAAGAGATGACAGAAGATAAGGCCTATCAGCCAGAGCATAGGAAGGAAGCCTGCACCAGTCTAAGAAAGTCTGACTAGATATTTAGATATTCGTGCCTCAGTTTCCATCATGGCATTCTTCTGTGACTCGACCGCTCCAAAAATAGTTCTTGAGTTTTATATATCTTGCATGTTTTTGTCATTTTTCATCTTCTTTCTCTTAACTCTTACTGTCATCTTGAGAATGAACTAGAATAGTTCAAAACATATTTGCCACCAACATTTTTTGGCATGGTGAAAAATGAGATTCTGGGGAATGCATCAATGTTCAGATACTTATTCTGATGTTGGATTGCCTGCTGTGTTGTACAGATAAAGAGTGACAAAAATAATATAGAACTAAAGAATAATTTAAACTTCCTTGTATAAAGGAATCACTCTTATTTACAGATGACTTCTGCATAGGTTACGGTACCGTCTTCACTGTCATCCACTAGAATAGAAACATAAATTTTAAAAATGTTACCATGCTGAGGATAGACTCTCAAAAATAACTCTTAAAGCTAGATAATAAATGACTTGGATCTATGCTTGCTGGTAGACGATTGTGACAAATTGCTGTCATTATACCTGGATAAGTTAGCTATAAGGCTGATACCTGTCCAGTCAGAAAACTGATAGGTGCATGTCCATTGTACTGTAAAAGTTGTGTAATTTTCACTTGGACATGCTGATGATTCAGGCCTACGTAAGATAAATCACTCGGGTGTGAAGCAATGTAATTAAAATACAGAGCACGTACTAAAATAAAAATGATCTGCAGTTCCCTAGAATTGGAAAAGAAAACTTCCGGTTTTCCAACTGCAACTATTGGCAGCCGTAGCTAGAATAGGCAATAGTGAGAAAGTCAGTGAGTTGTAGTTCAGCATTGTCTGAAAAACTACTGGTTCCTTACCGTTGCTCTACAACTATTATTGGTTGAAAGTAATGTCTACTTCTTAAATGTGGCAAGGTCATTCTATTTACTCTGAAGTGAGTGCCATTGATTTCAGTGAGACTTCCAAATACCAGTTCAGTACAGCTGCAGACATAAACACCCAAGTGATTTATCTCATATATCGTGACTGTACTGTATGTAAACTAGTAGTTGAAACAGCAAGGAGCTCTCTTGCTCTGATGTAGACTTTTTCATTATCTTTTTTAGGAAGCAGTTATATGTTCCTGTTTAGGTAGGCAGCACTATCTAATGTTCAGTGGTGAAATCTAAATTTTTTCACCACTGGTTCTATGGGCGTGGCTTGGTGGGGGGTCATGTGACTGAGTGGGTGTGGCCAACTCAACGCCACTCATGGCAAGATGGGGCAGTGGCAGAGGTGGTATTTGCCGGTTCGCCAAACCAATCAAAATTTTTTGCCAGCAGTACAAGAGAACTGGTCCGAAACGACTAGATTTCACCACTGCTAATGTTACTGCAATTATTGGCTAGTTTGGCCCAAATGTATGCGTTTGGTCATCCATAGACTAATCTCCAACCCTGTTAGCCTTCCATAAAGTTCCAAAAACGTGTCCATGCTGCTGAGCCTGGGGCACTACATGCCTCCTAGCTATACTGTTAGCAGGCCAGGTATTTTGCTTTTGTATCCACTTCAAAATTAGATGTTTTAATGTTTTTTACAGTTCTAAGGCTTTTTACTGTTTTCATTGTTTTAATGTTTTATACATTTTAATTGTAATATATGGTTTGAATTGTAAGCTGCCCGGATTCATTTACTGAGTTGTATGGCTATAGAAATCAAACAAATAAACAACTTACACACACACACACACAAATGCTCAAACATAATTAGAATGCTTTTGATCCTTGCAAGTTAAAATTACCATATCTATAATCTGTCTTGGTTTTCATTTTCAAATTGCAATATTCATTTTCTTCAGTTATTCCATAATCTGAATGATAGTGCAAGAAAGAAAACGGGTACTATTATAATAGCAAGGGCAATGACTTAAATGACATTCCTTTGAAAGAGGAATTCAACTATATAAATTAGGCTATGCAAAATGGTTCAAAGCTGAAACGATCCAAGTTCAAAATTATTCATGCTTGAAACAAAACACATTTTGTGAGTTTTGGTTCGAATATGAAATAATGCAGGCTGGTTTCATGTTCGAGCATGAAATACAATACAGCTGTTTGAAAAGGAGTAGTTGTCTCTGTTGTTTTGATGATAGGATTGAAGTTGTTTTGTCTCTTGCAGTTGGAATGTTTTCTTAAGTTTTCCTCTCTGGGTGGTACAGCAGGTAGTTAGGCCCTCGTGTTATGAGATTAGACTGGGTGGAGGAGGCCTGGAGATGGAATTTCGCAGCGAAGTAGCAGGCATTTAAGGAATATATAGTTCTGCGAGGAAACTGTTCTAGAGCTGGCTGTCCTCCCATTCGTCACTTCACTGCTTTACTGTGTATCCATGCTGGCTAGGGAATCATGGGAGTTGAAGTCCACATATCTTAAAGCTGGCAACTTTGAAAAACACTGGCCTAGAAGGTAAATAATTGTTTGTTTTCTTCATTTGTGTACCCATTGTAAATACAAAAAAAATATATTAATACAGGCTTGAGTTGATTGGATTGGATTGGCCTGTCTAATAAAGTGTGTGTGTGTGTGCGTCTCTCTCTCTCTGTATGTCTGTTACTGTCAGTTGTTTTGTCATCTTGATTGTGCAGCTTTGAGAGTACCTTTAAGGGCTCCCTGCATTTGTAGAGGCATATCCTGAGTCTGTGGAGACGCGGTGGCTCAGTGGCTAAGACACTGAGCTTGTCAATCAGAAAGGTTGGCAGTTCGGCAGTTCAAATCCCTAGCGCTGCGTAACAGTGAGTTCCCATTACTTGTCCCAGCTTCTGCCAACCCAGCAGTTTGAAAGCATGTAAAAATGCAAGTAGAAAATAGGGACCACCTTTGGTGGGAAGGTAACATCGTTCCGTGCGCCGTCAGCGTTTGACCACAGGGACGTTTTTGGACAGCGCTGGCTCTTCGGCTTTGAAACAGATGAGCACCGTCCCCTAGAGTCAGGAACGACTAGCACATATGTACAAGGGGAACCTTTACCTTTACCTTTACCTTATCCTGAGTCTCATCATCAATGGGACCCACACAGATTTAGCAAGCCATCCACATAGGATCGTTTTCTCCTAAACATTTTCCTACATGGTTTGCTTTGCTTTTGTTGATTGCTTGAATGCTGACTCTTGGAGTTTTTGGAAAAACCAAAAAGATTATCACCCTGAGCTAGAAACAAACTACCTTCTAGTTTAGCAAGATCCATCAATCCATATATCTAGAAACCATAACTTTCAGGCCAAGAAGAAAAACCAGAGAAGAGATATTCCTGCTCCTTGTATCCCTCTCATCAGCTTAGAGTTCCCTGTGGCAGTGTTTCTTTGATTCTCTCTTAGTTCTTTTAGGTCTCAGCTGGTGACTCTTCAAAGGGCAGTTGAAATTTAAGAAAGAACAGCCTGCTGGTAATCCTACAAGTTATCCTGCTTGCATTGATTCAAAACTAGTGGTGCCCTTACCATTCTACTCCACTTACTAATTATGGGCACCACCACCACCACCACCCCGACCTTAAGGCAGAATTTGCAAGTTGTTGCAAATGCCAAAACTAAAGCAAAGGTGTTGAGCAAGAGTGGTAATAATTGTACAGTAAGTATAATTGTAAGAGAAATAATAGCACTATGGAACAAGTGAAGGAGTTCAAACATTTGGGGGCCATCTTCCTTAATATGAAAGAATCAACCAAAATATGTCACTATTGAAGACCAAAGATTCCCAATGTGGTCCCTCAAATTGCTAGCTGTAGAGTTTTGTCCCCGAACCAGGGAAGCGTTTTGAGGCCAAGGTATTGAGCCTTTTGCTTTATGGCACATTGCCCTGCATGTGTAAGAAGATTTAGACTAAATTTATAAAAGCAACTGTTCTCTGATATTCTGTATGGACTTGCACAGAAAAAGTGTTTCTGGTGGCTAGACTTCATGCCATTGATAGTTTTAGAGGGCAGGTATACAGGTAGTCCTTGGCTTAACAACTACAATTTAGCCCAGGCTTTCTGTTGTTAAGTGAGACATGTGTTATATCAGTAATCTGTGTTTCAAGTTTATCCATTCTTTTACCCATGTAAGCACAGAAGCCTGGTAATATAACTCCCAATCTGGTAGTCCAAAACCCCCATTGTTTCTTGGTTCCTATAACATGATTCTGATGCTACACTAGAAAGCTGAAGACCAAAACATCATCACTGTTAGATTTGCACCTCCAACAATGGTTTGGTTTTCTTGGGGTTAGCATGCTGGGTGAGCTCGACTATTGTGGAGTGCTGGTCCAGGTTTAGCTTGTAGCGTGAACCAGTTGTTGAGAAAGAAAGAGATGTTTTCAACGGTTTTAGTCTCATGCTACAAAATCAACAGTCTTGTGGCACCTTAAAAAAAAGTAATGCTTTTATTGTTTTAAGTTTTGTGGGTTACAGATGCTGGATTATACTCCTGAGAAAATATGATCTGTATACACAGCTGGTGAGCAAAGCAAGGAGGGGTAGAGAAAGGATGGTAAATGGAAAGACAAGGAACATTAAGTATAAATAGCAACTTTTTAGAACATGGTATTTAGCTGTGACATGCTTGTATGAATCAGCTGTGTGCAATATATCAGCTGCATTGTGCACTCTAAGCCATGGCTTGCTTGGCCACCATTGTTTAAACTCATTTATTTATTTTATTTAGCATATGGCATCTACATCATGCAACCACTGATATGCAACATTAATAAAGCACATTATACATGCAAACACAAATACAATAGAGGAGATAAAATATTACATTAGGGTAAACCATGATAAAATTGCCATAATATGGTGTCAAAGAATCGCAATGGGATAGATGTTATTGTTCAATATCTAAGGAAGTTAACCATCTAACTCAGGGGTGTCAAACTCGATTTCACTGAGGGCTGCATCAGGATTGAGTTTGATCTCAGGACCGGGTGAATGTGGCCAGGATGGGCATGGTCACTTGACGTCACTCATTCAGGCTCTGTTTTTGACCGTAACGGCCTCCTGCAGCCCTCGCCAGCGAAAATGGAGCATGCAGCCTCCTCAGGGCTCTTTTTTCACTGGCAGAGGGCTGCAGGAGGCCAATCACGTCCAGAAACGGAGCCCAGGTGGGCCTTGCGCGGCCCCCCTGAGCTCTGTTTTTGCTGGCAGAGACACCGTGGGCCAGTCCTTTGCTGTTTCCAGAGTGGCACCGCGAGACAGATCTAAGCACATCTCAGGCTGGATCCGGCCCCTGGGCCTTGAGTTTGACACCGCTGATCTAACTGTTTCTGGTGTGGCCATGATAAGATCACCCCGGGTGCCTTGAAATTTCCCGAGGGGACATTCTTGAACAATGGGTTCATTTTATGACATCATCTTCACTTAGCACTACAAAAAGGTCATAAAATTAGGTCAAGTCACATGGTGACCCATTTTACGACATCAAGATTTACAACTACAAATGCCAGACTCCCTTATGGTCATTAGTTGAGGACTACTTGTCTGTGTACAGGTACAAAATCGGGAAAAACCACCTTATTGTAGATTATTGGAAGTCAGAACTGGTATCTTGAACAGAATGTGTTATTGTTCGTTCTGGTGCACCACAATCACATTGCGAGCTTAAGGCCATTCTCCACTTAAAGAGCTTTCCCTACTTCTGGCATAACTGTCTTGATTTGTCTCTGAAGATTCTCAATCAGTTCATAAATGCACAGCACAACATAGCAGAACAAACCCATCAGGATAAGATTCAGCAGTCCATCTGCATTTGAAAGATAAATGTCACTCTTTTGAAGACAGCAGACAAGACTGCCTGTCCTTGCTTTGCAAAAATCCTTTTCAAGACTAAGGCAGAAGCTTGTCCACCCCAAGGATAAAACACCCAAACACAAACTGAGCACAGTGGTATATGCAGTACAATGATCTGTACATTGGAAAAACGAAACAGCCACTGGAAAAAGGACTAGATTTAGCAGTCCATCTGCATTTAAAAGACAAAGGCCACTCTTTTGAAGACAGCAAAGTCTACATTTTGGACAGAAAGGACCTCTGGTTTGAAAGAGGGGCCAAAAAGAGACCATCTATGTCAAAATTGAACAGCCCTATCTCAACAGAGGGGTATGACATCATCTATCTCTGGTCTCCAACACAGTCCTTTCAGCAGTTCCAAGAAGGCTCCACACCCATTTGTACTACTCAGGTGACCCTGAAGGCACAGATAAACCTCCAAATGGAGGTCTCAACAACTCTCTAAAAGGATGCAAATGACCAGCGGTCCGCGAGGAATATAAATCCTTCCATTCACACCCCAAAAAGCTGAAGAAGCTTCCGGGATGAGAAACGAAACGTCTTGAAAGAAAAACCAGCAAGCCCCATTGCCTCTTGAAAAAGCACCTTTGGGATGTCTGGTGGCCAGAGATCTGTCTTAAAAGTTTTTGGGTGGCTCAGAGCCCAAGGGAGGTGTCACTTGCATATTATCCCAATATAACTAGTCTTCTTGTGGAAGACCCACTTCTCACCTGTCAACGGTGTTGTTTGGTAGTATAGAGGGAGCGTTGTCATGTTTTTAACTATGCTTGTGCCAGTTTTAGGGTTCATATCACAATGTCCATAGATTTCTCACCTCAAAATGGCAGGAAACTGTGGTGTCATTTTTCATCACTGTCAGATGATGTTCTGTGAACTAAGAGAAGCATTCATCATTAAGCAGCAAATGCTTGTGCACAAACCACAATCGTGTTTCCCACATACACAGATCGCATAAATGAAATGATGGTTAACATGTGTGAAATCATGTGCTGTTGTTCTTTTTAATCCATGAGAAACTGTATTATATCTAATAAACATGTAACTCAGCTGTTTCCCTATTAACGTGGCTTCTGTAATTTCTTTTAAGAAGATCAGTGATGACAAGGAGTTTAGACATCATGCTAGACCATAATTTCTTTTAGGCCAGAGTTTCTCAAATAAGTCCCAACAATTAAATCCACGTATAACAAAGGTCTTAAATCTTGCATTGCAGGACTGTGTGGATTTTGAACAGAGATTTAATTAAAAGGCAGTTCAGAAAAGGCACAAAACCAAGCCAATTTTAAAATAAAAAAGTCCAGCTGAATCCTTTCGCTGCTTGTGAAACCATTCAACAAATCAGATGCTAAATGTTTTTTCTCCCCAAATCAACTCTGAACATTGAACAGATCTGACTTTCCAAATAAAATTGGAACAGTTGAATCAGAGCAATTCAACAGTCCAAATTAAATCCATGACATGATTCAGATGAGATCACAACTCAATCACCCTTATGATTTCACAAAGTATAAAACCTAGATTTATGTAACCTGTTATGAAGGAAACCATGATTTAGCACAATAAATGAAATGAGCCAAGTGAGCTGCAGAGTTTAAATATGTTCCCATTATTCACATGACTATAGTTTATGATGTTTTTGTTAGAAATCAACATTTACTTCCTGTTTCTGGAGAAAAACTGCCTTACAGTGAACAATGGGTTCACATTACAACTATCACATTCACTTAACAACCAGCACAAAAAAGGTCATAAAGTCAGCTCCAGTCACATGGTGAACATTTTACAGCCATCTTGATTTAGGATCAAAAGTGCCAGGCTCCATTATGGTCATAAGTTAAGGATTATTTCTATATAATAGATACATACACACATACATACACACACCAAAAACTCTGTTTGATGTAAGACAAGTACAAAATTGGGAAAATTGCCTTAGTATAAATTATTGGAAATCACACTTGATAGCTTGAATAGAAGTAGTTTACCTTATTGTTTAAACTTATTATTATTTTATAAGCTAAACTTATTGGAAAGTTAACTGTATCTTTAATTTGTTGTTCAACACTTTTTTCCCTGAATTAAGAGAAGGGTAGCCAAAGGTTAACACTGCCATATAACTTGCTTTACTGTTTTATAGATATTAACCATATTTATAACTCCAATGCACTGTAATGTTTAAGGTGATTGATGCTTGGGACCTCCAACTAAAATCAGACTGTAACTGGTAATTCCAATATACAACTGTCACCATGGAATTCAAAGAATGGGTTTTCTTATTTATAGATTTCTGTGTTTATGTACCAGTTTTACACCATATACGTTTTTTTTTTAAATAGACATTTGAAGTCTTTGAAGTGAGTTTGGGAAAGGATTCTATGCTGAGAGCTGAACTCTGTCTCAAAATGATTACTCTCAAATTTCTCTTAAATGCCAAAAGTTTATGGGATATAATTTTTTCTAGTTTTTGGATAAGAAGGACAATGAGAAGAAGCAAGCAGCAGGACTGTAGTATATTTGCTCAGAATGGGCTTTTGGATAAAACTCCTTGAACTTTATAGGATTTGCATATTAAGACATATCATCTAGGATCGTACTGCTAACTCTCAAGTATCAGTTCTGGACATGATCTTTATCTTAAAATGCCAATTTAAAATTCAGGGGAGTCACTGGACATATGATCTCTGGGAAAATCTCTGTTTCTGCCTTGAAAAGTTTTATTACGTTTTTTAATGTGATAAAGTACAAATCAAAATAAAAATCAAGAAAGAGAGGGAAGGGAAGGGAAGAGTGCAAAAAGTAAGGAAAAGGAGAAAGAAAGGGTAAGTGATTTCTGTGTTGTTTTTTCAATGCAGTAGAGTACAAGGAAAGTTACATCAACTTTTGGCTTTACATTTGTAATCATTTCTTATTGCTTCTATACCAACAAAGTCAATCTAGTTGTCAATACCTAAAATCAAAGCTTCTCCCCCCCCCAAAAAAATAAAATAAAATTGGAGCACAAAGTCCAGAAACGGTTTCCATGTGGAAACAGAAGTATGTAAATTCTTCTCTTTAATTAAGGGCGATCTCCAGATTTTGCCACTTTCAAAAATGCTTTGAAGAGAAACCTGAGGAGAAAAGTGATGTTGGAGGTGAGGCGTCCTGCAAATCTGACAGCCCACCTCAAAATGGAGCTCTCCTTTTGTTGTGAGGTGGCCACTCAGATGGAGAATATGGGATCGGATAGCAGCCACCATTGATTTACTTTATTTATTCATTAATGAAATTTCTAGAGCTTCCTGTCTCACCAAAAGTGACTCTGGGCAACATACAATAATTAAATTAAAAGAAAAAACAATAGCTATGTAAAAAAAAAGAATGCCACCCAAGTGACGTCCTGTGATTTGCTCTGCCTCCTCTCCTAGATCTCAGCCTTCATTTCATGCAATTTGAAGCCCGTGGACGGGACTAGGAAAGAGAAACAGATGTCCCTGTGGTGAGACAAGACTCTGGGCTGATGACAAAGCAAGGAAACATAACTCCTATCTTCAGCTCCAGGCAGCCCCCTTGACAGATCCTCGATTTATGGGCTTATATACAGTATGTGTGAAAGAGAGAGAGACTGAGAAGACATACATTCCAATGTTATGCTGGCTCTTTCTCATGCTGCATTAATCCTGGGCTCTTAGGGATCTCTTGGGAGTCACCAATGAGCCCAAATTCTAGAAGGTTACACCAGACAGTTCAAGAGGATGGGCAAGCCATTCTGGGAAATCTGTTCCCTCTCATCCATCCATCCATCCTATCTAATCTAATTAATCTAATCTAATTTAATCTATCATCTACTTATATCCATTTTTACGTGACTGGCCTAAAAAAAACCAGCCTGGCTTACTGGGTTACTATAATCGTTTATATTTGAATGAAAGAGGCAATCACTTCTTTTTATATTTCTCTTTTCTTTCTCTACTGTGTGCTTAATTTTCTTTCCTTTCTCTTGTTTTTCTATTTTTTTTTCTTTTTGCACATTCTATTTTTCTTTGTATTAGTTTGTTTTGTACATTGTAATCTTTAATTAAATTATTGTTTTTTAAAAAAAAAAAAAGAAAAGAAAAATACAGGAGCAAAGTAGAGCAAAGAGCACCTCCTTGTCTCTCCATCACATCAAGTTGCAAAATAAATGAATTCTTTAAACACCAGAGAAAGAAAATCCTATCGGGATCTCTTCCATTTTCTGGAAGTAAATTAATCTGACAATAAAAGATTTTAATAACTAGCGATTTGCTTCTCTGGGATGATATCCTAAGTCTGCTGATGTTCAATGGAGCTTCTGAAGAACAGTTTAATGCTGGGATGATGGAGAGGTCTGGAGAAAGAATAGATGGAATGAATGAATGCATTGGAAAAGAATGTTAAAAATGGGGATGAGAAGAAAGGGAAGGCAAAACATAGATTTCAGTTAAGTTTCAGAGCAAGGAAAAACTGTGTGAATAACAATAACAGAAACACTATTCTTGCTAGCTGCCACACAACAAAATCCTCAGACCACTCTCCCCCACCACAAAATTTAAAACAAAGTTTCAGGTCCCCTGGGAACACAATAAAAAAAATAAATCAGAAGCTTTTTCATGAAATAAACTCCAACCAACATTCGTGCAGGCATCTGTAAGAGGAATTCAAAGACATTTGAAACCCTACATGTAAAAATGCCATCACAGTGCAAATCAAACCCCAGATTGAAAGAATAGCCTGATTTCAGGGGAAGTAACGAAGCAAACATTTGTCGTGGATAATATTAAGGTCTTGTGAAATAGAGATGGAGGGGTGTTAGTGCTGGAGAAAAATATGCACGCACACAATCTCAGCACCTTCCTGTCACAGTGGCATTTGTAACGTGAAGAGTTGTAACTCAAGGATGTCCCTCAGCACCTCTCAGCCAGCACCCATTCAGCAGGATGGATAGCGGGCAAACGAAAGGTACCATGAGAACATCAAAGCCAGCTGATGAGTATCATTACATATAATTTCAGTGAGGCCTACAGTATATTTCGAACCTGTGAGCGTACATGACATTTTGAGAACATAGAGATTTTGTTTGTTTTTGTTTGTTTGTTTATCAGATTTTTATCCCACCTTTATTATTTTGTAACTCAAGGAGACAAACATACCTAACACCCTTCTTCCTCCTCCTATTTTCCCTAGGTGAGTTTGGTTGACTGACCCAAAGTCTCCTGATGATTTCTCCAAAGTCACCCAGCTGGCTCTCATGTCTACGGAGGAACTAATAGCAATAGCAATAACACTTAGACTTATATACCACTTTACAGTGCTTTACGGCCCTCTCTAAGCGGTTTACAGAGTCAGCATATGGCCCCCAAAAATCTGGGTCCTCATTTTATCCACCTCAGAAGGATGGAAGGCTGAGTCAACCTTGAGCCTGCTGAGATTTGAACTGCCAAATTGCAGGCAGCCGGCAGGCAGCAGACGTAGCCTGCAGTACTGCGTTCTAACCACTGTGCCACCACAGCTCTAAAACTCACTGTCTCTTGGTGATTGGCCCAAAGTCATCCAGGTAGCTTTCATGCCTAAAATGGGACTAGAACCCACTGTGTCCTGGTGATTGATCTGAAGTCACCCAGCTGGCTTTCATGTCACGGGCAGAATAGAACTCATGGTCTCCTGGTGATTGGTCCTAAGTCACCCAGCTTTGATGTCTAAGGTTGGACTAGAATTCCTAGTCTCTTTGTTTCTAGGTCAGCATCTTAACCACTACAACTAACTGGGTCTCTAAACATTTAAACATAAACGTGCCTCTCTCAAAACATCTGCCCTAGGGATCCTTGCACATTTACTGAATGGCCACGATGGTAAAGTCATAAATATGCATAAATACTCAAAGACCAATTGCCCACCATCTCCTTGGTTCCTTACCCTTTTCTTTTCTCTTGCAGGAAAGGAGAGTCACTTCCCAGTAAAACATAAGGATGCAACGAATTTTTCTTTTATTTATTAGGAATGCCAATTGGGTGTAGGGTCCAGAGACATTCTTGAAAATGATGACGGTATTGGTCTTGCAGCCTACTAGGTTATTTTATTTGATTTTATTTTTTAATCAAAGGAATCTAACAAAAAAAGAAACAAAAGCAGGTTAGGGGAGCAAGAAGAAGACAGGGAGAATTATCTGTAAATACATTGGTGTCTGGTGGTATTAAATTTCTCCATGCAAAGCAAGTTCCATTGTCGTGTATTAGTAATATGCTGTTGCTTAGTTCATATTGCTCCCCTCCATCTATTTTCTCTGCACACAAGGGCCCGCTGAAGAGATTGTGTTATAACTACATCAAGATCATGCTTGAGTGTCTCATCCAATATGTGGGGAAAATAGGTGTCCCTCAACAAAACACAACAGGGGGAAAAAAATAATAATGCCTTGCGGCAATTACCTCAAGATTATTCAAAGTGTCAGGTTATATTTTTACGAACAGACGGAAATATGTCTGTGTTTCATCTAATAAGAAGGAAATTGTCACCGTCTTAAAAGAATAGTCTGGAAATGGAAGCGGATTAAAGCTTAATCCAGAGAAGTCAAAAGTGGTCCTGATGAAGAAGAAAGCAGCTTTTGAAACAAGGGTTTAGTGTGCTTTGGGTTAGTTGTTGTTCAATAATTCACTCACTTCTGATTCTTCATGACCTGAGGGACATCATTTTGCCCGAAAGGTCTGTCAGTAGCAGTTTCTGGAATTCCTTCTATGTTCATATTTGTATTATTGGTGATAGAATCTAGCTACCTGATCATTTCTCAGCCTTTGATTTTTTTTCAAACCGTTTGAGTCTCTTCCAATAATGCTTGCCTTCACATTATATGTCAAAAATATTTAGGACTTATCTTCATTAGGAGTGCTTCCATTTCATCTTCTATTGAGTGAATTGTTCTTGCTGTCCAAGGTGCCCTTCGCACAATGCTGGGAAGAGCAGCCTCGAAAGATCAGACTCACAATTTGGGGGTATTCCTGTGGGTTCTGTCATGTTGAGGGGGAACGGGAGGAATCTGTGATCTGGCATCACAGCATTAGAAAGCTGGATCTGGTGGGCAAGGCTGCCCATTCCTTCAAATGAAAGTGACCCTCTTGAAAGATTTCAGTGGCATCCTCCGAAAAGATCCACAACCGTTTATAATTTACTATTTTTACCACCACAGAATGGGAAATCGTTAAATATCTATCTCAAGGTTAATCATGTTCAATTAGTCAGTCATCATTACCCTTAAATGTAAATGAAATTGATCCGAATTGAGCTTTTCTTTAGATCAGTCTTCTCTGATCTAAATTTTTGGAGGCAGCCTCCAGCTGCACAAAGGGTAAATATGGACTTTAGCCCAGGAAAAACTGTTTATCTCTTTCATTGACAGATAAAACTACTGCAATGTTATTTGTTCAAAGACTGAACCTATTAGGGGCCATCCATCCATCCAATGTATATCCTGCTGCAATCATCCTAATATTGGTGTTAAATGATATTTCAAGGCTGGCCCAATATCAGATGGGGTGGCACATTCTACAGCAGCTCAAGGGCAGCTCCCCCATTAAGTGAATTACAGTAGTCTATTTAACAGATGAGATGGCCATAAGTGACAATACTCCGTGCCTCCAGTTCCAGGAATACCACAATTGGTGTATCAACCAAAGCTGAGCAAGGATTCTCCTGGTCATGCATCCTACTGGCTATTCCGGTAGGAGACATGAATGTAGGAAGATGCCAAGATTATAATTCTTTTCCTTTAGGAATAGCGTGATCTTGTCTATAGTCAAAGAGGGAGAACCCCAGAATAGGGAGTTTTCCAGTCAGGAGTGTCATCCTGCAAATTCTCTTGGTTGCTATGCCTTGATACATCTTCCTCCAGCATCACTGAAACGAATCCAGTTTACCCTACCTGGTTTCATCTTTGAATTCCCAGGTAAAAGTTTTTCTGACATCTTTCCTTTTTCCTTCCGTGCTAATGGCCATGACGCCAGGAGCTCTAGAACAAGGGTGTCAAACTCACATTGACACAGCGGCGTCACGTGACATATTGTGACTTCCCCCCCCCTTCGCTAAACCGGGCATGGGCGTGGCCAACATGTGACACATCCAGCCTGTGGGTTGCAAGTTTGACAGCCCTGCTCTAGAATATAGAACATAGAAATCGAGGGTTAGAAGATCTTCTAGTCCAACTCCTTGCCAAAAGTAGGAGACCCTCTACCATCCTGGACAAATGGATGTCCAATTTTCTCTCGGAGACCTCCAGTGATGGAGCACCCAGAACTCCAAGAGGTGATCTATTGGTCATTAATCAGCCTTTCCACTGATTTGAATATTTACTGTGCATCAGGGCATTTGCAAGAAAACTCTTCGGACTTCAAGGATTTCAAACTGAAAAATTCTACATTTTGTCATTTTCCGTATAAGTTTCTATAAGTGGCCTTTTGCCAGGGAAAGGAAGGAAATGCAGATGAAAACAATGCAATAAAAAAAGAGCTAAGCTAAACAACAGTCAACAATCACTCCATCCCACCCCACAAATAATTTTAAGAAACCTCTAAAGTGCAACTCAGAATTTCCACTTTGCTGAAATACTGCCTCAAGACACACGCAAAACAAAGGCACCAGGGACAAATATTCTCGGAGAGCTGAAGGGTTCTCCTTCCCAGATCTGAGCTACAAAAGTAGGACATGTAAACAAAACTGAAAGGCAAAGGGGGGGAAAAAAAACCCCTGGAATGGTTGAAGTTGAAGTTCCCACAAAAGTATAAAAGGCTGGAATGAGCCTTTTCACAATTCCTGGGGTGATGAAAGGTATAGAATAAATACCTCAATTCTTGGCATCTCATGTTGGGATCCAATGAAAGGAATCCCATCTGAGCTTTGCAGGGCATTTTTTTTTCTTCCAGGATATGGAAATCACTTTGCTAAAAAGAAATGGGACAGGGACAAAAGAACAAAGATAAGTGTGTTTTTTTTTAATTTCCCTTGAAGAATTGGACCTGAAGAATTAACCTCAAAGGACGGAGTACATAATCTTTCCCCGGACCAACCAATTATTCTCTTTGAGCCTTCTGTCCTTCCAATTCTCCTTTCTTTAACTGAAAGGGCTGGATTCAGAAGGCATACAGGTAATCCTCAATTTACAACAGTTCATTTAGTGACCATTCAAAGTTACAACGGAACTGAAAAAAAGGTAACTTAGAACCATTTTTCACATCTACATCCATTGCAACATCCTGGTAGTCATGCGATCAAAATTTGGATGCTTGGCAACTGGCATGTACTTATGACGGTTGCAGTGTCCCAGGGTCACATGATCCCCTTTTGTGACCTTCTGACAAGCAAAGCCAATGGGGAAGCTTGATTCACTTCACAGCCATGTTTGAACTGAACAACTGCAGTGATTCACTTAACAACTGTGCCAAGAAAGGTCATAAAGTGGAGCAAAACTCACTTAACCGCTTTGTTGCTTAGCAACAGAAATGTTGGGCCCAATTGTGGTCTTAAGTCAAGGACTCCCTGTAGAAAAGCAAGCCCACCCTTTGGCTTGACCTGCTGCTAATATGGACGGTGCACTATTTTCTGATTCTGCAACAGGTTAGCTCAGCCTCTCTCCCACCCAACCCATCACAAATGCACACTGCACTCATGTTTTCTCGTTTCAATTCAAAATTGTTTTCCAACACTGCCTGGCATGGTCTCTATTCTCCAGCAACTGGTCACTGATCTGAACTACCACGCATAAGCTGCTGGTCAGCAGTTGTTCGTTTTCTTACAATCTTGAAATACAATATATCCAGTGGTGGCCCGTTAACTCAATGAACAATCCTTATGTCAACCCTGAAGCTGGCCTGACTGAGGCCATTTTGAGACTTCAGTGCTGACATACTGGAGCTGAGCGATAGGGAGGGGGGAGTAGAGATAGTTGGGGTTTTGTAGTCAAAACAAGATTCTTTCTCTTGGCAACCAAGGACATTCCTGCAGGTGTTTGGAAGGAGGGGACTGAGGACACCTAGAAACTGGACTGTATCCTGATTGGACCATGTGACAAACTTCTACTTTTAATTAGGTGAAAACCATGGGAACTGTTAGAGTTGGTTTTCACCAGCATGTGCCAATATGATATATCCAATGAACCTGTTCTTTGAGGAACCTAACTGCCTCCAAGTTTTGTTTGCTATAGGTATGTTACTTGGAACCCTGACACCTTAACCCTAGAAGCTCATACTCCATCCAACGTTTACATCTCCAGTAGGTTTTACCCAGGTTGAGTGAAGTAAGTCCTCCTTACATTCTCATCCTTGGTCCTTAATATTGCAAAGCTCCCTTCCCTTCCTTTATTTTTGTTTTAATTAAGTTTGCTTTTTTTAATTAAGTTGCAGCAAAAGAACATTGTTATTTTATTTCAATGTGAGGACTATCAGTTCTTCCTTGCTAAAAAGTTTTCTTCAATCTATAGGAACTATCCCTAAAAGTAAAATACAGTAGACCAGTAGCAAGACTAGTGACAGTCCAGTCCATACAAGGCAGCAGCAGAAGAAGAATCAATCAGGTTTTGCAATGGCCATTAAACTGAGCACCAACCTAATCCTGTTACCAACCCACTTTATTCCAAACGTAATTTTCTGAAAATTTTAAGAAAACGGTAGGAATAACACAGGAGACAAGCAATTCAGGCTGCAATGTGGAACTGCTCTAAGCCTTGAATCCTGGTTAACAAAATATAGTTGCTGGGCTCATCTAATGCAGGGTGTCAAACTCAAGGCACGCGGGCCGAATCCAGCCTGCGGGGTGCTTAGATCTGGCCCACGGGGTTGCCCTGGAAACAGCAAAGGACCACCCCACAGTGCCTCTGCCAGCGAAAATGGAGCTGGTAGAGGGCTGCAAGAGGCCATCGTGGCCAAAAAATGGACGTCCCAAGGCCTCCCGAGCTCCGTTTCTCTGGCACTTTGCTTGCAAAACTAACTACTAGCAAAAGTGGCATTTGATGACAAGGCAAGGAGACATCGAGAAATGTTTCCCCTTTTGCATTTGAGCATCCAAGAGGGGACAAGAAAGGAGAAAGGGAAAGAGGAAAGAAAAAGGGAAGATGGGAAGAGAGAGGAGGGAGGGAGGGAAGGAGGGAAAGAGGGAGGAAAGGAAGGAAGGAAGGAAGGAAGGAAGGAAGGAAGGAAGGAAAGCAGGAAGGAAGGAAGGAAGGAAGGAAGGAAGGAAGGAAGGAAGGAAGGAAGGAAGGAAGGAAGGAAGGAA
>JANHFL010001779.1:5774-51143 GCA_032468155.1 Oxyrhabdium leporinum | reverse complement strand
TAATTCAAATTTATAGAAGTCTTTGTCATCATCCATAAAAAAAACAACACAAGATAGTCAGGAACACAGGAACGTCATGGGGTAAATTAAACAGTATACAGAATACACGGAAGGAAAAAAAGGAGGGGAAAAAAGGAAACTCCCCCTTTCTACTTACAGCAACCAATCATAGCGTAGATTGCCTCATGCATGAGTCAGCACTTTCTAATTAATTACAACTCTGTGTTCTGGCCTATTGTACACTTTACTGTTCCAGCTACTAAATTCAATATCCTAACATATTGATAAATAATTGCTATGCCAGATGGATCTTTAAATCAACAAGGTGGTTTTCAAATTGTCAGATCTATTCCTAGCATGTTAGCTGACTCATGATTGAAAGTACAAGAACTGCCGAAATCACTGGTTCTGCATTATCCCTGATGCTGACACTTGTATATTTTAAAATCAATTACAGTTTTTTGTCAAATTCCTTCACTGTTCATAGAAGGGTTTGAACAGAATTAAATATCAAAGTATCTACGTAAGTCCTGAAAGATCATTACAGAAAATAAAATAACCACTAGTCTTGCGACATCTTAAAGAGTTACTACTTCATTTATACAACTTTATCAGATGTCTACTGTTTTGTCAGGAGAAAGTAATACTATGTATGCATCTTTGTATCTTTCTGCAGTTGATGTTTTTTTGCATGGATCAGCTGATTAATATATTCTGGGATAAGAATGTCACCATTTTTAATCCAGGGAAAATAAAGGATATTGATGTGAGACTTGGAAGCATCTCATGAGCTCATGGGTTTCCCCTCAAGTTGATCAATGGGAAGCACCGAAATCCCCCCAACTGTTTCATCTTTCTCCTGTTTTTCTAGTGATTTCTAAGTTATATGAGTGACTACTGTTGCAGGGAGCTACCATGTTGCTCTTCAACTCCACTAAAAGAACAGCAAAGAGTAGGTTGAGGAGCACTGGGGCTTGCATGGTTAGGATGCTGGGTTGGAGGTTAGCAAAGCTGTGTTTGAGACCCGAATGCTGCCGTGGGGCAGGGTTGAGCTCCCGTCCTTTGCTCCAGCTCCTGCTGGGGACATAGAAGGAGCCCCCTACTAGGTTTCCCCTGAGCAATGGTGATGTCACCAGCTAAATCTTTCAACCCGGAAGGGCCTTGGTGCTTCTGACACAAGTACTCTGCTATGCTAAAGGTAGGGTGATATCTTTAGACACCAGTAACTAGAACAAGGCAAGAATGCCCAGTAGGTCTGCATCCACTCCAAAGTTCCAAAATCCATGCTGCTGAATTGTCTCCACAGTCATTTCTTTTGCACCCCAAAAGGATGAGAAGTTAACTGGCTCTACTGCCTTATAGACACAACCACGTGTGTTTTTGTGGGTGCAGAGTTTAATCTTGAAGTAGTGAAGATGTTGCCGTTAGGGGAACCCAACTCAAATATTTCATCACAATTATTTTGCTCAAGTCTGTTCACCATCATGAAGCAGCAGAGATGGAATTTTATTAAAAGGTCTTAATGCAATTTATCCTGGGCTGAACAGACACGCATATTTCTTAGAACATTGTGTATGTTCCTTAATAATCTCCCCAGCATGAGAATAAATTCAGCAGGGGTACAGAATTATATTATGAATGGTCTTTTTTGTTTAGGACCGTGTGGTGCTCTGGATTTAAAGATTAAAAAAGCTTTAGATCATTATTTGACGTAGCAGTGTGTGTGTGTGTGTGTGAGAGAGAGAGAGAGAGAGAGAGAGAGAGAGAGAGAGAGCAAGATAATGATTATCCATTGTCCCTTTTGTATATGTGTCAATGTTGCATGCATGTACAAAGGAGTAGGGCAAGACTTTCATTATATAGTTGAAATTACCATCTCACCCTACCCCCCCCCACATGCCATTGGACAGCAAGTACTTAAACTAAATGCATATTTTCCCAGAGTCTCAACAATCACAAGAAATAAATAATAGTACAGCCCGACTAACTATAAATAATAATTATTTTTACTTCCTATAGCTTATTTAATCTTTACTTTTATCCTTCCCAGCCTTCCCTTTCCTCAGATTCCTTTATATGGATAATATACATATATCTAAAGAAGTGGACCATAGTCAATGACATCTTAAATTCTTAGTTAGCTTATAAGCTGTGTGAGAAGTTTCATATTCAAATATATTTTATTCTTTATACTGTTTCCATCTTCCCCTCAAAATATTAACAGAATCTACAATGGTCTGAGAATCAGTGTCTCCACTAGATAATTAACAGTTAAGCTGAAATTAAATTAATCAACTAAAATTAGCAAACTTCCTCAAATAAATTACCTAGGCCTAATCCACATATCAAAGGATAAGGTCTACAAACACAATCGAGTTAATTAAATTAGATCCCCCAGAGCAGCTCCATATTCACAAGAATAAACACACCTACACACACTTACACACACACATGCCCCTCAAGTGTCATCCGAGAATCAGCACATGACACCTGGACAAGCTACCCCTATACAATTCCGCTGCTGTACCCCATTTCTCTGCTGCTTGCCCTTAAATGCAAACTGTTTTGCTTTTAGGAATAAATATTTATTCTTTCCTCATAGCTGTCTGGATCTCATTTTTATTTATTCTTACGTAGCTCCAGTTTGAGTTGAAACCCCCAATTGTTTTTCTGACAGACAGCTGCCACAAGGCCCAGACACAGGTTTTTGCCTTAGCGGAGTAATGTAACCACCTCTCTGGAATCTTTCCATATGCTGTTGTTTTGTGTTTTTTAAAATTATGATAGATTTGCTTCTTTTTTGGCAGAACCATTTTCTATTCCTAAAATAACCATCGACCCACCACATAATATTACCGAAGGGGATAAGATTTGCATAACTTGTTCAACTGTCCTGCTTCGCCAGGATCAAACTGAAATTATCTTGCAGAAAAATAAAACAATTCTGAATAGCACGAAGGGCAGAGAGACCCTAACATATTGCAAGGTAGTCAAGATGGAAGACAATGGCAATTATATTTGCAAAGTGGAGCATGGAAGTGTATCTAAAATCGATAAAGAAGAACTTGTGGTGACCGGTAAGAGATTCCTCCATCTTGCTTTAATAACTCACAGCCTGATCTTAGTCTATGTTTTCACTAATAATGGAGTGGAATATCTACTTTTTCAAGATATGAATTTATCGTATGGGTGCATTCTAGTCGGAGCGGCCTCATGATGTCCTATGATGTCCTTGTGAAGCTGTTTCAGGTGAACCCAGCAGAAAATAAGGGAGTATCTAAACACACATGCCTTTCCTTTCCTCAGGTTTTAAGTACAGCAGGATTGGGGATTCATATACCACAGTTCTGGAAATAAACACAGAAGATGTTGCTTGGTTTTTAGACAAGCTGTAGGACATTAAGACAATGTCGCCTTGCCTAGGAGTAAGGCAGTTATGTCCTTCAGCCCACCATAAATCCACTTGAAAACTTGGGAAGGGCACAGTAGACAATAACATTTATCAGGAGCACTTTTCAAACTCAGAAATAGCATTCAGGATGCTTTTGAGCCATCTCACGGAGTCTGTGGGCAAATATGAATTACTCTAATGTAGTGCATACCTTAGACTTGCTTCAGCTAAACACAGGGCCTTCCTTTTACGATAGGGTAGCATTACAGTACAGGTAGTCCTCAAGTTACAACTTGCAATTCATTTAGTGATCATTTGAAATTACAACTGTGGAAAATAACAAAGGGTTGTTTTTGCATCGGACATAATTTAACATTTTTAAGAACATGTACTTAGAAAAATCATGTGCCTTAGAATAACAAAAAAGAGTAAAAGTTAGAAGAAGAGGAAAAGTTTGCGGTGTTAGAAAGAAAAGCTAACTGATAGAAACATGTCAGCTGACAGTTTAACCATAAGAGATTTCAGAGAAGCATAGGATAAAGAAACTAAATGCTTATTTCACTTTCTTGTACCAATGCAAATGGGTTCCAAGAAAGCAGGACCTGTGGGTTACTGGTAGGTGAAAGTGTACACACACACTGCTAAAAGCAAACAAGGGAAAAGGGGAACTAAGTAGAGGGTGATGGAGACAAGGAGGGGATTCAAGTGGGTGAAGCAGGCATTCCAGAATGGTTGTGGACCTTATGGCCCTTGTCCAATGGAGAAAACAAGGGAGGGAGGGACTTGAGCTTCAGGCTGAGGGAATAAAATGATGCTGGAATCTATCTTTGGGTGTGCCTACTTTGCTAGCCACCTGCTCTTTCGAGAACATACTTTTCAATAAACTGCTTGCTGCTTCACTCAATGACTTTGTCAAATCTCTGAGTGGTGAGTCTGTTTCTCACACAACGGCAGTGAAAAAAGTGACTTATGACCAGTTTTCAAACTTGCGTCACCGTCACACCAGCATCTCCACGGTCACATAATCAAGATTTAGACTTGTGGCAACTGGCCATGTATTTATGTCAGTTGCACTGTCCCGGGGTCATGTAATCACCATTTGTAACCTTCCCAGCTGACAAGCCAAGTCATTGGAGGAAACTAGATTTGCTTAATGGCTACGGGATCCAATTAACAACTGCATGATTTGCTTAACAACTATGGCAAAGAAGTTGAAAAATGGGGCAAAACTCACTTACAACTGCCTTGCTTAACAATGGAAATTTTGGGCTCAGTTGTGGTCGTATGTTGAAGACTACTTGTACTCTTTAAAGTGAATGAGTATTGTAATGCTTGTAGTTTAACGTATTTTAAGATTTAAATTTACGTCTTTTTCAGTAATGTGCTATTATTTTTATGATTTCTCTTATTGTTTCCATTGTATTGTGGGTGTTTTTTTAGAAGAGCACATAAACATTAATCCAAATTTCCTGGAAGAAACGAAAGCCACCTTCCAGTCATTTGGCTGGAAGCGAGCAAGTGAACAAACAAGTGCACTTAGCATTCTTGGAGCAAAAGTGAATCATCCAGAGTTTCCTGACAGTGACAGCGAAAATTAGACCCAGAGAAAAATGCTGAGAGGGTGGCGTTGGGGCCAGTATTGCCCATGCATGAAATTTAAGCAATTATCTTGTATGCTTTGTAAAAAGTGCCAGTTATCTCAGTTAAAAGGCAGTGGTGCATTATAATATAATAACATTTATATTTATATAATAACATTTATAACATTTATAATATAATATATTATATTATATTCCGAACAACAAATCTGTTAAAATTCTGAACTTAAGCCAATAATAGAGAGACTTGCTATCTTTATCTTGTCAAGGATTTGAGGCTTTGCCTGGGGGCTGCATGGCTACCTGACTGATGCACGGAGAATACTGACATAAATAGGCCCTTTTACATAGCAGGAAATCCATGGACTCAATAGCTCCTTTCAATAGATTGTTCTTCCCCCATTATTTCTGCAAACTTGAGAATGGCAAATTTCTGTTGGGCAAAAGAGCTTCTGTTTTCGCTATTAAAAACAGAAAAAGGCAGCTCAGTTTTGTAAGCTGCCAAGAATCACTGAATCGTGGCAGGTCACACATTTCATAGATAAATGTGCAGTTTGAGCCTGGGGTACTAAGACTTGATATCCCATGCATTATGTATTGCAATTATTATAGTTAACCTGTTCCTCCTCTCTTTCATCTCTACAATCACCTTACAAATTCCTCCTCACTATAATTCCCATGATGATAATGATGTTATCCATTCAATCGTGTCCGATTCTTGGTGATTCTATGGGCCATGTCTCTCCATGTCTTCTGGTCTTGCACAACTTCTTTGTGTTGTTCTGTGCTCTGGCTGGTGTCAAGTTTGATGGTGATAATTACAGTACTATTAACTTAACATTCCCTGTTGGTTGACAGAGAGAAAAAAATATATCTGTATTTGGAACCAGTATTCAAGAATTTTGAGCATATGCTCCCACTAATTATTTTAATTATTTTTTTATTTATTTTTTGTTCTGAAAGGGTGATTCACACTCTGTAAAACTAACACTTGATGACATATCTTAGTGTGTAGCTAGTCCCTAAAGGTGGTAGGTGACTTTACTGGATTGCAACTCATGCAAGCAAGTATGAGTGTCTCTGGATTTGGGGGTGAAACTAGTTCTGGAGTTGTGCCATTGATAACTCTAGAAGGGTTAGTAATCCCCCCAAGCAGGGTTAGTATATAATCTGGGAGTCCTCCTGTACTCATGAGTTCTAATCAAGGAATAGTTGGTAACTATGCCTAAAAGGTAGAAAGGTAAAGGTTTCCTTGCCCAGTCATGTCCAACTCTAGGGAGCAGTGCTTATCTCCATTTCTTAGCCAAGAGAACCAGCTTTGTCTGAACACATTTCCCATGGTCATGTGGCCAGCAATGCTATATGCTAAAGGTGCATGGAATGGTGTGACTGTTCCATTGTCCACCGAAGTGGTACTTATTAATCTACTCACATTTGCATGCTTTCGAAAAGCTAGGTGGGCAGGACATTTGCACAAATCCATTTTATGTGCCAGTTGTGCCTTTTCTTGGATCTGCTGGCAGTCTTTCATGCCTTAGTCACTTTCAGATTGAATTACTGCAACACCCTGTCTTGAAAAGCATTTGAACACTTCAATTGGTCCAGGAAACAATCAACATGCATAGTATCGAGTACATCTCAACCTTGATTTAGACTTCTACACAACTGAGTGTAGGTATCGACATATATCTATACTGCGAAGGGGTTGATGGATAAAAGTAGGTTGCAGATAGTTGTAGGTGGGTTGACGTGCACACCTCCCAAATATCAACTATGTGTTGTGTGGAGATGCATGTCCTTCATGTTGCTTGGTTGATTCCTGTTGAGAGGCAGGTGGAAGGTAAGTCACATTGTTGTTTGAGTGCCCCCTAGCCAAAAAATTAACATTCACAGAAGTATAATTTAACAGCTATGCCACTGTCTCCGAATAACAGATGCAAACGTTCTCTGACTATAGTGATGCAGAAGTCTAAATCACGACTAAATTCATCTATGCAACTCCCCTGGATGTATGGTGCTGGCTATAATGTTTAAGGTCATATATAGCACAGGGCCAAAACTGCCTCACCCCAGTCATTTCTGCCTGTCCCAACAGGGCACATATACTTCAGGTTTTCTTGCTGATATACAGCAATCTTGCAAGAGCCTAGGAGTCACACAGTCTCTCTGACAGTGTCCATTTTAAGAAACAGTATTTCCCACTCCCGCCCCAGATCTAAATGGTTCTGACCCTCTTGGCCTTTCAGAAGTTTATGAAATCCTGGTTAACCCTCCACAATGAGAGCCAAGTTGTTAGCAGAAGAATCTGCTTTCGAGATGGTATTTGTGAAGTGCCCTAACCCTAACCCTAATTTATGTTCTCTTGTTATTTTGCAGAACTGTTTTCCAAACCGATGTTAATGGTTAGTAAAACCAAATGGGATGAGAACAGCCTCTTACAAATTAAGTGTCAAGTGAATGGCTCAATGCCGATCAGTCTCTTGCTCATAAAGGACAACAAAATATTGACAAACTCCAGCACTTACAGGGCTAAACTCCGTGTATCTGACAGTGGAATCTATATGTGTAGAGCAGAGATCAACAACATTTCCAAGGAAAGTGACCCAGTATTTCTCCACGTTTATGGTAGGTTGATTTAAACATGTGAAGCCCTCTGTTTTTACTTCTGCCTTCTCCAACCTGGAGCTCTTCTAGCTATCAATAAAGGAGAATATTTGTAGCTCAGGGTTGAAAAGAGGGTTCCTTGGTGCTCTCTGAGCTTGCTTGTTTTCTTGCAGATGTTTCATTACCCAAACTAGGTAACATCATGATGTTTGGATAATAAAACATCTGCAAGGAAACAAGCAAGCTCAGAGAGCACCAAGGAACCCTCTTCTAGAAATGCTGAGAGTCGGGACAGCTAATCTTGGAAATCTTAGCTGGCATGTCCAATGCATTTGGAAAAGCCAAGACTAAGGAAGGCTTTCTTATCTGATAAATTGGAAATCTTTATATGCTGAATGCAAACCTTTCTGCCACTTTATGGTACAGGTAATACTCAACTTATGATCAGTTGCTTAGTGACTGTTCAAAGTTATGATGGACCTTCAAAAGCTATTTAGGACCTGGTTCTGAAGTTCCGACAACTTCCCCCCCCCCCAGGCACTCACATGACTCCTTTTGACCCATTCTTCAACTAGTCCACATTTACAGCTGTCTGTGGTGCACCATGGTCATGTGACCAAGCTTTACAACAGTGTGCAATTACTCATGTTTCCTTAAATGAATCAGCTCATCTGTATCCTGTGGTAGTGCATTTTTGTCACGTGCCACCTTCATAAAGAATGCAGTAATCCTCAACTTATGGCCACAATTGAGCCCAAAATGCCTTTGGTGAAGTGAGACATTTATGAAATGAATTTTAACTTTATGACTTTCCTTGCCACAGTTGTTGAGTGAATCACTGCAGTTGATCAGTTTGTAACTCGGTTGTTAAGCTTCCCCGTTGATTTTGCTTGTCAGAAGGTCACAAAAGGTGATCACATGACCCCAGGACGCTGCAACGGTCATAAATATGAACCAGTTGCCAAGCATCTGAATTTTGATCACATGATCATGGGGATGCTGCAAAGATTGTGACTGTGAAAAACAATCACAAGTCACTTTTTTCAGTGCTATTGTAACTTTGAATGGTCACCAAATGAGCTGTTGTAAGTCGAGGACTACCTGTATTTCTGAATAAGTACAGACTGCACTTCCCCTCACCATTGTGTGTGGCTTTCTTTCTGCGCTTTCATTTCCCATTTTAAGAATTAACTGCTGTGCAATGAAGCAGGGTTGTTTTATTATTTCAACTGCCATTAATCTCACAATGTGTGAGATAGGCAGCAAATAAATTGAATTAGTTAGTTAGTTAGTTAATCAATCAATTAATTAATAATACTCTATTTCTTTCCAGCTCCAGTTTCTCTGCCTGTCCTTTCTCAACTATTTCCCCAAGTAGCTGTTCTGGAAAAGTTCTTTGTCTTACAATGCTACTCAAGATTTGGGACTCTGCCTATCACATACTCCCTTTACAGAGGGAGCATATTTATCAGGAAGATTGTGACTGCAGAAAATGTACCAGCAAACTTTACAGTCAAAGCGACTAGTATCCAACAGTCTGGACAATACGCGTGCAGTGCTAACAATGGCCACTCTCTTTCACAACAAAGCAAAAAGCTAAATGTCACAATAATAGGTAACTGTTTAGTATGCTTTTTTTTTTGAAAATTGGTGAGAATTGCTGTTTGTCTGAATCTGAATATATCTGAAGGGTGCCAGGTTGGGAAAACTGATCTGCGGAAATTATTGATTTCATAAGGTTCCTTTGAAAAATCTTAGAACTCTTATGTTGCTATTTTTTTTAAAAGACTCTAATAGAGACAGGATTTCCTTGCCTTTGCATGCTGTCTGGAAATGGATTCCATTAGAGGTGACAGAGCTTCATGTTTACCTACAGCAACTCCATTTTCTTTTTACACATAGGTCCGATTCCTAGCCAGTTTGGTCTAGCGGTAAAAGCACCAGAGTAGAAAGCGGGAGACCCTGAGTTCTAATCCTGCTTTAGGCATAAAAGCCATCTGGGTGACCATGGGCCAGTCCCTCTCTCTTAGCCCGAGCCGTTTTACGGGGTTGTTGTTGTGGGGAAAATAGGAGGATGAAAGTATGTTGGATATATTCGCCGTCTTGAGTTGTTTGTACAAATTATAAAAGCAGGATACTAAATAAATAAAAAACAAAACACAGTTGGGAAGGATTGGGACCTTTGCTAACCCAGTTTAATCTGCTGCTGACTTTTGTCCATGTACTTTCATTCCCAGCTCCAGTTGTTAACATAACTTTTAAAAGAAAACCAGAGGAGAACATAGAAGATGGCAATGAACTTGTATTTTTCTGCTCGGTTGAATCAGGATCCTTCCCTATTGAGTTCCACTTTTTTAAAGAAAATGACGGCAAATCCTTATATCAGGTCACAGAAAAGAAAAAACAGGCAGCTTTTTGGGAGAAGAAAAGCTTCACAAGCCAGGATGAAGGGATTTACTTCTGCAGAGCTGACAACCAAGCAAAATCTTTTGTGGAAAGCCAGAAGATCCTGGTCAAGGGTATGTCCTGCTCCTGAGCACAGAAGACAAAATCTATCGGCCCTGCCTTCTGTTGTTGATCAACATGGTGATGAACAGCGTTGTGTCATCATGACACAAGGTGTAGATATTGCACGTGATGAGGTTAAATTTCACTACGTAATACCTCCAAGAACTACTAAGAACCGCTTGTTAGTACAAGGATACAAAAGAAAGAAGTAAAGTGTGTATTGTGCACCACAAGAGGATAAGGGATAATTTTTCTGCATTTCTGAAAACATTTTCTTAGAACAAACTCTCAGATTCTGTTCTATACAGATAGTCCTTGATTTACAACAGTTCGTTTTAGTAACTGTTCAAAGTTACAATGGCATGGAAAAAAGTGATTTATGACTGTTTTTCACAGTTATGACCATTGCAGCATCCCCACGGTCATGTGATCAAAATTCAGATGCTTGGCAACTGGATCATATTTATGACTATTGCTGTGTCCCAAGGTCATGTGATCTGACAAGCAAACTCAGTGAGAAAGCCAGATTCATTTAACAACCTGGTTACTAACTTATTAACGGCAGCGATTCACTTAACAACTTTCTTGGCAAGAAAGATCGTAAAATGGGGCAAAACTCACTTAACAAATGTCTCACTTAATCACAGAAATTGTGGGCTCAATTGTGGATGTAAATCGAGGACTACTTGTATAATCTTGTAGATGCCAGGATGAAACTTAGATAGGATCTTACAGGAAACATGAATTATCCCAGCTTTCAAACAAATGCACAGGTAGTCCTTGATGTATGACCACAACTGAGCCCAAAATTTGCATTGCTAAACAAGGCAGTTGTTAATTGAGTTTTGAACCATTTTACAGCCCTTTTTTGCCAGATGTTAAATGCATCACTGCAATTATTAAGCGAATCACATGGTTGTTAAGTGAATCTGGCTCCCCGCCCATTGACTTTGCTTGTTGGATGACAACTGGGAAGGTTGCAAACGGTGATCACATGGTCTTGAGATAGTGCAACTGTCATAAATACATGTCAGTTGCCAAGAGTTTGGATTTTGATCACATGACCACGAGGATTCTGCAATGGTCCTAAGTGTGAAAAATGGTCGTAAATCACATTTTTCAGTATCGCTGTAACTTGGAATGGCCACTAAATGGATGGTTGTAAGTCGAGGATACCTGTAATAGCTCTTCGGTGTCATAGATAGGGAGCAAGTGATGGAACCACAGTGTTGCCACATAAACACTGCCCTCTATAGACAAAAGGGGAGAATTTGCATCCTGATGCACATGTTCTCACTTTGGTGTTAGAAGCTGATGCCTGTACATCTAGGAGTGTAACATGCCAATGGAAAGAAGTTCGTGTTCTTTCATACCAAGCAAAAGTGCAAAGAGAATTCCATTACACCTAGCCTTTATTATGTAGCCTTTCCTCTCTATTTTGTCCAATTCTGTTAGAGCAGCGGTGTCAAACTCAAGGGTGCTTAGATCTGGCCCATGAGTCCACCCTGGAAACAGTGAAGGACTGGCCCATGGTGCCTTGCCAGAGAAAACAGAGCTCAGGAGGGCTGCGCACGGCCCTCCCAGGCTCTCTTTTCAGCTGTGATAGCCTTCTGCAGCCCTCTGCCAGAGAAAACTGCTTGATTTCTCCCAATCAAGCAGAAAAAATAGATGTCCTTTTTGCTAACCAATTAACAAGTATATATAGGAAACACATTACAATAGTAATGGGGGACTTCAGTTATTCAACTGGAAGACTAATTCCACACCAAGTGAGAAATCGAATAGTTTCCTAATCAACCTAGCTGACAACTTTGTTGTCCAAAAGGTAGAGGAGGGGACTAGAGGGGCTTAATTCTTACAAACAGGGAAGAAGTGATAGAGGGAATTGAACCTGCAGGAATTTGGATGAGAGTGACTATGTCATAGTAAAATTCAACATAATGCAAACGCAAGCAATAGAACATAATGATACCAGAGTCAAGGCAGAGAGCTGCAGGAGGCTGTCGTGGCCGTCGGCAAGTGACATTGAGCTGGCCACGGCAAGTGACATTGAGCTGGCCACGCCCTCCCTGGCCATGTCCACCCCAGCCCCCCCCGAGGTCAAATACAACCCTGATACTGTCCTCAATGAAATTGAGTTTGACACCCCAGTGTTAGAGTAAAATTACATGGCAGGATCTTCCTGTCCAGTTCCTTCTCATAATAACTCCAAGCAAAGGGTTGATACAGGTAGTCCTCAGAATAATAGAATAACAGAGTTGGAAAGGACCTTGGAGGTCTTCTAGTCCAACCCTCTGCTCAGGCAGGAATACCATTTCAGACAAATGGTTGTCCAATCTCTTCTTAAAAACTTACAGCATTGGAGCACCCAAAACTTCTGGAAGCAATTCGTTCCTCTGATTAATTGTTCTAGCTATCAAACTGTCCTTAATCTACAACAGTACTGAAAAAAGTGACTTATGACTGTTTTTCACACTTATGATCTTTGCTGCCTCCCTATGGTCATGTGATCAAAATCCAGACGCTTGGCAACTGACTCATTTTTATGACCGGTGCAGTGTCCTGGGGTCATGTGGTCATTTTTTGCAACCTTCTGACAAACAAAGTCAGTTGAGGAAGCCAAATTCACTTAACAACTGACTTACTAACTTAAGAATTGCAATGATTCACTTAACAGTGGCAAGAAAGGCTATAAAATGGAGCAAAACTCACTTAATACATGTCTCATTCAGCAGCAAAAATTTTGGGCTCAGTTGTGGTCATAAATCAAATAACACCTGTAACATTTTTTTTTTCAATATTCCTCTATTGGAAACCCCAGGGATCTTCCTCCTAACATAACTGGAGAGGATTGTGATTCAGTAGCACAACTTTTGGTCACCTTGTTTTGAAGGAGAGGAGTATGGAAACCATAAAAGGGGAGGTAGAGGGTCAACCTTTTTCTACTCCTACTTTATGGTTTAACTTTGTGCACAAGGTTAGCAGAACACTTAAAGTAAACTCTAACTTAGTGCCATAACTGATCCAGACACAGTAAAGAGTTGACATGGTAGAAGAGATTCTTATGATATTATATGCCTGAATTGTGACTTGTTTTTTTCTTAATTTTTAGTTGTCATGGCTTCATGGAAGAAAGGGCTTATTGCAACCACAATCCTCCTGATTTTTCTTGCTGCTATAATTACAATCGTTTGGTTGAATTGTCGTTTGAAAGCAAAGGGTAAAACCTGTCTTAAAAATCTTTAGTTCTTACTTGATTAGTGAATAGTACAGAAACCTTCTTCTGAACCTTTTGGTTGTTAGAATTCATGCTGCATTTCCCTTATTAACCCTAACAAAAGGAATAAAAGAAAACCACCTCCGCCTACCTCAATTAATACTCTTTCTTTTTCCAAACTAAATTTGTGCTTCATTTGTCCTGCAGTGGTGCTTCTGATGATTGGCTGGAAAGTTAAATTTGCAAATACATGCCAATTTATAGTGTTAGTGGATATGTTAGTGAATATACTGAAAATGTTTATGGAGACTTCTGTTGCAGTATGGGAAAAAACTGAGATGACAGAAGAATTTGTTTGCAAGTTGAAATGGAGAAGAATATTTGAGTTTACAAAATGCACTCAATTTTCTAGGCATTAATCATCAGTTTGCATGCCATACTAATCCTAAATATAATTGTCTTGGTCTTGGATGAACTCATTTAAGATTATACATGAAATTGCTAAATATGAGGTGTTCAACTAATTCTAGCTGAACATGGCTTAATGGGATATCAAACTGGTGGCCTGTGGAGCAGATGCGCCACAGGCAGGCCATGCCCACCCCAGCTCCACAAAAGGAAAAATGTCGCAAAACGTTATGTGATGGCAATGTGACACCATGAGTTTGACACCCATGGCTTAGAACATTCAATGTTCTCTCACAATTCTCAAAAAAACAATTAGACACCATGTTTTTATCTACTGTGTTTTGTAAACCCAGCCCATTTTTAAATATTTTTTATTAAAAATGTTTACAACAATAATAAGAACTAATACAAATTATGATTGAACAGAGAAAGGAAAGAAGGAAGGGGAAGGGAGGGGAGGGGAGGGGAGGAAAGGAAAGGAAAGGAAATAAGTAGAGAAAAGTAGGAAAAAAGAGAAAGATATAAAGAAGTACCTTCCAATGTTCTTCACATTAAATATAAGTGCAATTATATTTTAACCTCTAAAGTCACATCTTTTTTTCATTTTTATGCAAAATGTTCACAAGGGGTTTCCAGTCACCAATTAATGTAAATATTGTCCTTTCTTTAATCAAAGAAATCAAACTCTGCAAGCTCTGTCAACCTCATATAGTGAATATGTAGTTCCGTGTGACCCAGGAAAATTGAATTAATTAATATCTTTAAAAGGAAAAAAAAAACCCAGTATATTTGAAGATATACAAAATAATGTTCTGAAAATTCCATTGATCGATTAAAATTTGTATGTAGTAGCAAACAGTAATTGAAAATATCTACTTAGGTAGCCATGAAACACTTAAATAAGTGCAGTTTTGTAGAAATCTATTTAAATCTATGTGATTAATTTTTGATTGTCAGTGGAAAGGGTATGCATATGTTGCTGTTTGTAAAACTGACTTCTGGTAATTGGTTCTCGATGGGTTATAGAGAATTCTTTTGTTTTGATAGCCTATGTTTACAAATGTTGTCTTGCAAGATTTTTTCATAACTGCCCCATTTGCTACTTTACAAATTCTATTGTTATTTCTGATAGCTTCGATTACAAATTATTCCTTAAGAAGTTAGAGAAAACTTATATGGGTTTAAACTAAGATCCATCTGCTTCCAGAGTTCTTTGTGCAGTGTTAGAGTAGCAGTATAAGAAGTACTTTTCCTCCATGTTCATTTGTTTTTATAACTGCCTTTCTGTTTATGCGCTGCAACATAGTAATTTATTGTTTTTTTCCCCCCCTTATCAAGCGAAAAGTATTTCTACGGAATTGGCTGTGTAAGTTGGAATTCAAATTGTTATTGATGATAAATGTATATTGATGATGATGTCATCCATCCAGTCGTGTCAGATTTTTGGCAATTCTATGGGCCAGGTCTCTCCACATCTTCTAATCTTGCGTTAGTTCTTCGAGTTTTTCTATGGCTGGAGTTTTTCTACAGCTGTTTTTCTTTGATGGTGTCCAGCAATTGTGTTCTTTGGCGGCCTGATTTCCTTTTACTGCTAACTCCTCCAAACATAATTGTGTTTTGCACATATATCTATAGGTAGCAGTAAATAAATTCCTAACGCTGTTCTGTAGGAACGCTCTCATTGATCTGCTGCAATGGACACAACAAATAATTTAATTGATTAGTTAAATTATGTTTTGAGAGCAGTAGGAAAGTTTCTACTATGGAAGTGGTCCATTGAGAGATGTAGAAATATTGAATTAAGAATATTTGGTAAAGAAGGAAAAACAGAGTTCAGACATTTTCCCAATTAATTGTATGGGTATTCCTCCCCAGGAAAAAGGTGAAGAGGCGAGGAATATCACAGAGGGCTAGAAAAATGTCAGGAAGAAACCTCAATAGTTGCCTTTTGCTAAATGGGTGTTTTGTGAGTGGGCGTGTCAGCCATTTGGTGGAAGAGCCTATAACACGATTGTAATATTCCCGAATAGATTCACCAGTTCAGAAAGGTTGCCTATATGGCAGGGGTCCCCAACTCCCAGGCCATGGACCGGTACCAGTCCGCGGCCTGTTGGGAACTGGGCCGTGGAAATGATGGGCATGCGTGTGAAGCTTCCACTGATATTGGTGCCTCTGCTGCTGGTCCGTGGAGCCAAAAAGGTTGGGGACAGCTGCTCTTTGGCATCAGAGGGGTACACAACTATATTTCTGAGACCTTGGATAATCCTGTATGTAATCTGTAATGCACGTGCTTCTTTATTTCCCTTGTTCTCTTTCATTTTAGATCCAAAAGAGCAACCAATTCAGTGGATGGGAAACTGACAACAGGACACAATAATGAAGGAGAATTCTATTATGGTAAGATTATTTGCTTTCTTAATGCCCGTTATAGATTTAGGCACTTCCTCACAGAAACTATGAAATGCTGTGTCCATTGTGGAAATTGGCCTTTCTAACTTAATCTGCCCTGGCAACAAAGCAGAATGGGGATTTGGTCTGCACTAGAGAACATCTCCTTTCATGCCAGCTTCAGGTAGGAGAAAACCTGCAGGACTTCTATGATTAGGCTTCCTGTCCTATGAGTGATTATCCAAAGGCAAGCGAAATGGGGAAAGAGAAATAGACTCAAGAGAACTGGCATCACAGCTGCTCTTCTCCCCCACCTTTTTCTGGAAGTACCACCCTTTAAGCTGCCCATGGCTTTACCAAATAATTTGCTTCCATTTCATCTCCTGCTAGCCATGGGTTGGCAGAGAAGTGAGAGCAATAGCATTTTGGCACAATCGGAGAACCGTGCCACTGAGAATCAGTGGCTAAGGACCAGAATGGGGACATGCCCACAGCAGCCACCATTGGTGGCTCTCACCCCGGGGCTTGGTCCACTTTAGATTGACCAGATAACACAGCTTGTGCTGGAAGAAGCTGGTAAACACAACTGGAGCAGATGAAGTCTCCCTCTTGGTGTTGAATGTTTAAAATATTGTTGGCACCTCTCCTCTAAATTCACTTGGCGGGTCCTCTCCAATCTGCAATTAGCAGATCATGCGGAAGAATCCTTTCTTGTGTAATGCCAACATAATGCCAGCATTGCCAAGATGATGACAACAATGATAGTGGTCCACTCTAGGCCCAAGATCATTAACTCCTCTTGGCCCAGTGTAACAGTTGTGTTAATGTAACCAAACATGGGACAGTGGTGGGGAATTACTGACAGATGTATTTTTTCAGGGGTAATTCCTTAGAGACTAGTTGATAATTATAGCTAAAAATAAAGAATGAGAATAATCAGAATCTGAAATGGGTAAAAACACTAATTCTCTCCCTGATGCTCCTTTTTGTCTTTCTATCTTAATTTTTGCCATTTAGGTTCAGGGTATAATGAAGATGGCGAAAAAAATCACATCAGTGCAAAAGAGGATAATAGAGGTAATATCTTTGTTTGGGTTTCCACATCAAA
Organism: Oxyrhabdium leporinum; assembly: GCA_032468155.1. Lineage (NCBI taxonomy): Eukaryota > Metazoa > Chordata > Lepidosauria > Squamata > Cyclocoridae > Oxyrhabdium > Oxyrhabdium leporinum. The sequence continues at coordinate 33,921 of JANHFL010001779.1, read as the reverse complement.
TTTTAACTTTTTAGTTTAGTGCCTTTCTCTACTTGTATCCACCCTTTGGCAACAGGGTTTCCCCCCCCCCCTTTGATGTTACCTTTATTTTACACTCAACCCATGCACAGTACACCCTTGAATTGCCTTAAGGTGCAATTTTGCTAAAGCCTCAGTTTCTTCCTTAAGCCAAGGCCACGCAGTGCGGTTTAGAGATGTGTAAACTGTGGTCATGCCTGGCTGACAATCCTTGTGCAGTGAAGTCAGGTAAAATAAACTAAACATGAAGGGGGAAAATCATCCTAGAGGAAGTCTCTCTTTGTGGTTGCTAGAATTGACATCAGCTTAATAACACATATGTTCAAGAATTGAATGATGACACAACAATGTATTGATTTCAAACCTGAAATACTTTTATTGGGGATTTTACCTTATACTTATAGGGAAGAGAATGTATATTTAACTATTCATGTATTAACTGCGGCTAGAATTGTATTTGCACAGAACTGGAAAAGTGAAGTGGCTCCCACAGAGGAAAATGTGATTAAGAAAATACTAGCATGTGCAGAAATAAATAGATTAACGTTTGCAATTACTATTTTACCGATGGCTAGAGAATAAATATAAAAATTAGAGATAAGTAACGAAATGGAAAATAGGTGAATTGAATTAAAAATGTTAAGATATGTTATAATGAATGATATATGTTTTAGTTATAAGATAAAACTAGAAAACACTAATATAAAGAATATAGTTATAATTTTAATTATTACTGCAAAATATTTGTATCCAGACGACACACCGTTTAATGAAAAATTGTTTGTATTAAAAATAAAATAAAAAACTTTAAAAAAAAATAATAACACATACGTTCAGAATAACAGACTTGGAAGGGACTTTGGAGGTCTTCTAGTCCAACCGCCTGCTCAAGCAGGAGACTCTATACCATTTCAGACAAGTGGCTGTCCTGTCCCTTCTTAAAAAACTCCAGTGTTGGAGCACCCACAACTTCTGAAAGCAACCCATTCCACTGATTAATTGTTCTATCTGTCAGGAAATTTCTCCTTAATTTGAGGTTGCTTCTCTCCTTGATTAGTTTCCATCCGTTATTTCTTGTCCTGCCTTCTGGTGCTTTGGAAAACAGATTAACCCCCTCTCCTTTGTGGCAGCCACTCAAAAAGTGGAACACTGCTATCATGTCTCTTCTAGTTCTTCTTTTCACTAGATTAGACATATCTAATTCCTGCAACTGTTCTTCCGATATTTTTGTCTTAAGCTCCCTAACCATCTTTGTTGCTCTTTTCTGCACTCTTTCTAGAGTCTCAACTTTTTAATATTGTGATGACCAAAACTGGATGCAGTATTCCAAGTGTGGCCTTACTATGGTTTTATAAAGGGGTACTAATACTTCACATGTTCTTGATTCTATCCCGCTGTTAACACAACCTATAATCAGTCCATCAATTAATAATCTATAACAATTAAAATATAGTCAATAAAACCTATAATCACGCAGGCAATTAATGGGAAAAAGAAAGATTTACAGGACTGAAACTAAGAAATAAAGGATAAAACTAGAAAAAGTAAGATATTTATGATATAAATACAAAATAAGCATTTAGATTTTTTCCCCATTAATCACTGTAGTGTAGGTAGGTTTTTACTTCATTATCACTGTATTAATACTTTTGATGTGTTGGTTTGTTGGTTAGTTATACTTCTCTCTCAAAAAAAGTATACAAAAGGAAGTAGACACTCAAAAGTTGTGCTGGTATGGGTTTTTTTTTTCTTTCCATCAAACCATGGTTTAATGTGTTGCACGAACACACACCGTGCCTTATTCTACTGGTTTACACATCATACCAAGCCGTAAGGTGTTGGCTGGAGGAAAATGCACATATTTAGTCATTTAGACAAATGCCTGCATTGTTTTTATAAAGTCAGTGGGAATAAGATCAACTTGAACCAACGGCAGGCATATGCAACTTAGTTGTTTTGGAGTGCAACCGAAACAAAAGTTTTCTTACTCTGCTTGTGGCAGGATCTGACCTTGAGGCCCCTGAAGTGGAATATACGGAAGTACAAGTATCGGTGCCTGACCCTTACCGAGGTAAGGAGGACGTCTTGGGACACAGTGTGTCCAGAATAGCTGTGAGATTGATGGTAGTTCCCAAAATCGTTTTTTTTCCCCAGAAGCCGCCACAATTAGGCCTGGATAAACAGGAAGAAATACAGCTCCTGTTTTACGAGCCAGCAGCTCTCTTCCTTGTAGCTTGTTTATTAACAAACCAGCCTTTTATCCTGTTCATTGTGACAAGATGGGCCACCTGCACTGAATCGTTAGTCTGAAAAAGCTGTCAAAGCTATCCCATTCAGTTCTGCCTTCAGCCTTCTGAACAGCAGATTAAATCAAATGTTGAGGAAGTGGGCCCTTCTCATTTCCTGCTCTTTTCTTCCAACGGCTGCCTTTCAATTGGGTCTGAAAACTTTTCTTTTTTTCCAGAGCAGAAGGGTTTTGGGGGGAGGAGGGAAAAGAAATGAGACTATGGGCACCAGCATGAGAAACAACTTCATAATTTCCCCTTGATGCAAACAAATCTGTATTAGGTTGACTTCAGAAAACTAGCTGTATAAAAGTTACCTCACCAGAAGATGGCTCTGGGCAACTGAGGCTAGAATATGTCTCCCCAACCTGGTCCCCCTTAGGAGTCCTACATTCCAGCCATCAAGGCTGCCCGGTAGGTCTGTGGATCACTTCACTATATCTATCTTCCAGGGCTTGAGTTCTGCTCATCTATGGTATGATGTCCGTCTATGAAATTATTTTTCCCTATTGGCTAGCTTAGAGAGCAATACGTATCCCCAGTTCATGCAAAACTATCCTCCAGGAACTACCCTTCCTCATTGGAGTATTTCCATCCTGCCATTTGTTCAGTCAATGGAGGCTCTAAAAGGCTTGTGTGATGTCCCCGCAGTAGATAAATAAATGGATCGGTGTGAGCGGGAACATACCCCATGGCCTGGGGAAGGGGGAAGTAGCAAAAGGGTGCTGAGGACCAATTTATTTGGCCAGTTTGGGGGCAGCAAAAATGCCCCACCCCAATTAGTCAACCAAATGTCTTGGGATTTCTCCCAGCAAATTTGAAGACACATCTGGTAATGCCTTGAATCCAGAGCAACCTAGGCAAGATTGTAATTACTTCATGTTAGTTTTGTGAGTGGTTGTATATTTATAAACTTAGAAAGCGGGCCACACCTTAACAGAGCTTTTAGGGCCTCCTAAGCAGGGATGATCTCATTTGATATTTTAAACAGAAATCCTTAAAAGGTTAAAAAAAAAACCCCTTCCAAGCTGTCATGCCAGCACATTTCCTTTCTTCTGCAAAACAAGACTGAATGTCTCACTTCCAGGTTTGCATAAGGTTCCAATTTTCTCTCTCTCTCTCCTGCGTGCAATCAGTTTGGTGCAGACACTTAATAACGGCATCTTGGTTGTTATTAATAATGTATCTTTCTATATGGCGTTATTGAAAGCGTAGGATCCTCTCATAAAAAATAAATGATGAATGAGTGATGGATATGCTTTCCTGGATAAAATTGTTAGCCTATTATTTTATAAAAGATTTGTAACGGGGAGGAAGATACAGAAGGAGCCTTCTGGGTTACCTACGTTGTATTTTGATCAGAAAAATAATTTGCCAGATAATTAATTGCCTGAATTAAAGATGTTTATTAGACACATTCATAACAATCTTTCAGGAGGACACAAAAAATAGGAAGGTACAGAAATAAATTCTGTTCACATTTGCAAGAGATAACTGAGATCATTTCCACACCAGTGGTTTATAGCATTTTCTGGAGTCATCCAATCATTCTTCTGAAAAGAATAACAGCAATGAGAACAGGCTGTATATTATTTCATCAAGGGCTGAGTGATGCTATGAAGATGCTAGAAGCCAAGGAAATCACTGATGCAGAAATGACCTCTGCAGATTAAACCATGGGTCAGTGCCTTACCCACTGGTTAGGGACTAAACAAAATAGAGAAATTATGGCCTGCCTCAGCTATATTGGAAGCAGCTACACTGGTTTATTTTGTTTAGTTTATTTTGACCATTTAAAGATAGTTTCTGATTCTGCACTGATTTTATTTTCCAGCTCCTGTAACAAATAACGAGACAGTTTATACTGAAATCAGAAAAACCATTAAAGGTAAGTAAACAAATGGGAAAAAAATAAGATAGAAAAGTTAAGTATCCTTGCCTGGTACTTTTACATCTATTTTTTTAAAGAAAGAAGAAAGCAAAAATAATGAATTCATAGATTGCAAACTCAAAGCAGACATAAAAAATATTCTTGGAAATAAATCTCATGAAATTCTGTGGAATTGAAGTTCTGAATATATATCTGCATAGGATTATAGAAGAGCAACTAAGGCTTATACTTTTTCTGAAAGTAAATCCTATTAATGGGATTTACTTCTGAGTAGTTATAAAGTCAGGGATTACTGTGTAGGCAGTTATTAAACTACTCATCAACATCATGCTGACAGTACATTTCAATTCATCCTTTACAACATACCTGGTGTTATTCCTGTAATAATTATTTTGATCTGAATAAATCTCTCTGAAGTTCCTTGTACGCAGTCATTTAAATTTGATGTCATCATAACTTGTGGTTTTAAAACTTTCCTTGCTTGTCATCCAAATGGAACGCTTTATTATTGTTTCCCATTCCTTATTTTTCTTCCCTTTTTTAATGATGGTAAATTGTTCCGTTGCTGTGGCAAGTTGGCAGTGGAAAATTGGCTGCAGCGAGTTGTCCCAATCTGCTCCAGAGTGCCAGGAATCTTGTCTTTTCAGTGTCTTCTGGAGGGTGGCCCACACAACTGATTATGTGCAATAGATAGGTGTCAGCTCTTAACAACCATGACAATTAGGGAGAGATTGATCCTTTAAGTCTTCCAGCAATGCATCCATCACCATTGTAAATGAATTTATCCATCCTTTCTGCTGGTTGTCCTCTTCTTCTCTTTCCTTCCAACTTTCCCAGCATTAGATCCTTTTCCAGAGAGTTAGGCCTTTGCATAGTGTCCAAATTAAGATAATTTGAGTCTGGTCATTTGTGTCTCAAATGAGAAGTCTGGGTTGATTTCTTCGATGATCTCTTTAATTGTTTTCTTGTGATTATTATTGTTCAGGTACATAGCTTATTTTTATCTAGAGATGAATGGCAACCTTTCATTAGTTTGCACAGGAAACAGTGCATGTCAATTTGTACATCCTTGCCAAATATACAAGTTTTTATCTCCCCAAATATGAGATGGTAATCTCTATCACTATGCTAATCTTATAACCAATAATATTTTATTCGGAGTGTTTTCTTTTTCTTTTTATGCTTAGGCTTTTTAACCAGATTTAAGTTTACATTTTCGGGCATGTTATGTTTTACTGAACTTTATCTTTTATAATTTTGGAAAAACTGATTTGATAAAAAATGCATATACTAAAAAAATTCCTCTTCAAATATAGAAATGAAAATATAGAAGGTTTTAATGTGGTTTTAATAAGGTTTTAATATGTGGATCTCTTGTTGACTGGCTGTTTTCTATATTTGTATTTATGCTCCAGTCCCAAGGGTCTTGGAATAATACTCCAGGGAGGATGTTATCATCTTAGCTCCTAGGAGATGTATTTGTAACTCTTATGGGCTACCAATGTTGGTGGGAGAGAGGGGGAATAGATCAGAGAGCAGATTTTTGGTGTACTGTGAAAGTAAAGGCCTTTTCAATCTATAAACATGCTCGACATGGAGGAAGAGTGGTATCAGCTGGGAGGTAAAGTCAATACAATCAGTCCTCAATTTACCACCATAATTGAGCCCAGATTTAAGTTGACCTACCCAATATGGGATCATGTGACTGCAGGGGGCGGGGCGCATGACCATTACGACAGCCAGGGTGCTCTAAAGGATATAAAGCACCTCCTCTGTGGGCATCGTAACTTTGAACTGTTATAAAATGCCTGGTCCTTAAATGAGGAGTGCCTGCATTTCTTAGAATGCCCCAAAGGTGCTTTCTCCAAAAGGCAACTGGGCTTTCTTGTTGAGAAAGCCCAGTTGCCTTTTGGAAAAAAGCATCTTTGGGAGAACCATGACTCTAGAGGTGAAATGACCCAATAGACATTTCTTAGAATGCAAAATTTGATTTGCCTCAGCTTGGCTTGGTTTAAAGAATTACCAGTAGGAGGATTTTTCTTTCTCTTCCCTCCTCCTGCTACATTTCCTTTTTTGCATTATCACCTAGGGTGAGGTATAGGTTGCTATATCTTACGCAACAATTCTCTTTTGGGAAAATATATACTAAAACAAATTTCACTACTTCATCAACCTAAATGAGTTTGTGACGGGCAAGTCTTGTTTCAAATCTTTTCAAATCAGTATTTCATTTGTTGTAAGGAAGAAACTTTGTTTAATCAATGTCATTTAATTAAAAATGTGATCTGGATTTCACTGGTGAGAAGCACCTCTTAATTTTATATTCTACCTTCTCTCTTGCACATATCCGGCTGCAACTTCAGTTATTTTTGGAAACGTAGTAAGACTGTATTGTTCTAATTACATCTGTTTTTCCTGTGGGATACACAGGAAAAGTGTTTCAAATAGATAAGCAGGACATCACACAACATTAAAAGTAGTTTGGAAGTTTATTATGTTATTTATTGAAACATAACTATGTTGATTTTAATTACGGAGATAGATCATAATGGTATTTATATAAAAACACACATTCTGCCCATACAGGAGAATCAACAAAATAAAGAGGTGGGGAAATATCTTAGCCTATGAACTCTGCTTAAAAGCTCCATTAGCTCCTGAGATTCTAAAAAACAGACTCTGAGTTCTAGTCCCGCCTTAGGCATGAAAGCTGAATGTGTGACTTTGGGCCAGTCACTCTGTCTAGGGATGTTCATTGTCTTGAGTTATTTGTAAAAATAATAAAGGGGGGGAAAGTGTGGCCTTCTGGACTAACAAAACTTCTGAACTAACAATTCCCAGAGAATTCACAATTCTCAAGCAGCATGCTCAATGCCAATACCAACAATGACATCTAGAAGCATTCCACTCCCATTTCACTCATAATTGGAAAATGTACTTATGTTATTTGCTAATTTCCATTATGCCTTTCTATAGAAGAGAATTGTGCCTTTCCTCCAAGAAGTCAGGTGATCAGTTGTAGGTCTAGCTCTCCTTCCATACCTACAAAAACCATAATGTGGGCTCATTTGGTCTGAGAGATGGTGATTCATCTGAAGTCCCCACAATGAATTTCCATGGCTCAGATTGGATTTGAACCAGGGTGTTCCAGAACTAGTTCAATACTGCATCTACTGCACCAAACAAACTCTCAACATTACACTGACACTAGCATTATGGAGCTAAATGAGAAGAGGGTTGGTTCCTGTAGGAATACCATGACCAGAGAAAATGTCATGTCCTTACAATATTATTATTTATTGTATAAAATAATTTTCTCTATCTCTCTATCCAATAGCTTTCTTTACATTCTTTTCTCAGGCACAAACATGGTGCCAGGATGCATTCCACAAATGTTGCCATTGAATTTTAATTTTTAACGTAATGAAAGGGGAGAAATATAAAATGCATGGGGAATCATTGAGGAATTTGTGTTTTAGCTAAGCTGCCACTACATTTATTTTCATTTTTATTTTGCCCATTTGACATCTACAGGCCAGATAATAGGGCTCACCAAATTTCCTCTGTTGTGCACTTCACTCTATTTATGGAACTTTTCTTTCTCACTACAGCGTGATAGAGATGAGTCTGTTGTGTACGTGCTCTTTTGTTGTGCCTTGAATATCGCCCACTTGTATTTGAACATTTGTTATCATGGAAAGATGTAATTGACTGTGAACATTAGTTTGTTCTGTTAGGCAGTATCCAAGTAAGATCTATCTTTCATTCTCTCTTGGCTTGCTGTTTGAAGACACTTACTTTATTTCCTGTTCTATTCTATTTAGTTGATGGTTATACTTTAAAGCTGCATATTACCTTGGACATATTCCTGTATTTAAAAAAATCAGTGCACTCATTATTTTATAAACTTGATGGGCTCTTCATATTATAATGAAGAAAAGCACTGCTTAGGTCTCTCCCAGTTCTTTTTAAATATGCACATCTAGAATGAGGATTGTACTGTTTATGTCTTGCTATTTAATAGCTACAAAACCTCTTGGGTGTTGATACGGTAACTGAGCGACAGTACCTAGAAGCCAATAGGAGGGGGGAAAAATCAGCAAATCAATGACACCAACTGATAAGAATTTCAAGGAAATAAATCAGAATGAAACCCATGGTTTGAACTACGATTCTTTTCCCTAGAATTGTAGACTTGGAGATGGCCACAAGGATGTGCAATGTTCAATGTTCAGGAAACCCGGCGAAACCCTCCTTGAGAGGTGGCTATGCACTAACTTCTTAAAAGTCTCTAGGGGTGAAAAACCTTTTATAGGTGGAGTGTTCCACTATTGTGCAGGTCTTATCTAGAAAATTTCTCCCGATAGTTAAATAAAATTTATTTTGCTGCAACTTATACCTTTTCTTTCTGGCCCTAATTTCAGTGGCCATGGAAAATAGTTCAAGGCCATGAATACGGCTACTATATCTCCTAAGTCTTTTCTTTATACTGCTCATCCCAAGGACCTTCTGTCTTCCTAGGGCTTTTCCTCAAGAATTTCTATCATCCATATTACTGTCCCCTGAAACCTCTCCAATCTGTTAATATCCTTTTGGAAATGTGCCCAGAATCACACACACTACTCTGGGCATGGTCTCAACAGCACCAGATTGAAGGGAACAATTATATACCTGTTTCTGATATGCTGATTCTTTTCTTTAATCATCTGTCATGGTGCAGCATAATTCATTATGTCTCCTATGCTGGAACATTTCTGCTGTCCCACACAACCCTGGTCATTGCCTATAATATTTTCATAAAATTATATCTTTGCCCGGCTTATATTTTGTTTCCTACAGATCTCTTTCCCCTCCATTTTGGCTATCTCACACAACCAACCATCTACATGTAAAACCATGTCTGCCACTTTAAAAACCCACTTCATGAACAGATAAAGTATATTTTGGTCCAGTGATATTAGGTTAATTATCTTTTTTTAAAAAAATTGCTATAACACTAGCCCGCCCCAAGTTGTTCTAATCAACAAAATACTCATTTGTGCTATGAGCTGGAAAAATGACTCAGTTTTTAGGTGGCAGGTTTTGTGTCGAGACAGGAAGAGCTCAGCTTAACGTTCTGCCACCACAACATGCTGTGGAAAAACAAATATTCTCAGCAGCACCAGGCATAAGAAAACCTTGTTGCATTTTGCAGAGCTCTAGAAACTTGTGGTGCCAATTTCCTGCTTCCAAATTCCAGACCTTCAAAAGGATGCTCTTATATGAGTCGAGATCCTTCCTAGCCAATACCAGCCTGGTTTGGAATCCCATGAAAGTGCTAAACATCATTTTAAAAATACTAGGATTGGATATTTTGTCCAGATCTGGAAGACTAGATGGACATAGCATCATAGAATTCATAAACTTCATATGTACTTTGCTCATTTCTTTATATATGTTTGGATTTACATTTTGCAAGAACCTTTATGGTGCTTGTATGCTGATTTAATCTTTAAATCTGGAATGCATTTGCCAAACAGTTGGCTATTCTACAGTACCTTTGTTAAAAGTGCAAGTCTAAATTATATTCCTTTCTTTGGAACTCCTACATTATTTCCTTATGAAATAAATATTTGGAAACATAATACAGGTAGCCTTCAACTTATGATCACAATTGAGTCCAAAATTTCTGTTGCTAAGCCAGACACCTGTTAAAGGAAATTTCCCCCATTTTACAACCTTTCTTCTCACATTTGTTAAGTAATCACTACAGTTGTTAAGTTAGTAACACGGTTGTTAAGTGAATCTGGCTTCCCATTGGCTTTGCTTGTCAGAATGTCACAAAAAGTTATCACATGACCCTGGGACATTGCAACCATCATAAATACATGCCAGTTGCCAAGCATCCAAATTTCAATCACATGACCATGGGGAAGCTTCATAGGTCGTAAGTGTGAAAAACAGTCATAAGTCACTTTTTTCAGTGCCCTTGTAACTTCAAAAGGTCACTAAATGAACTGTTGTAAATTAAGGACTACCTGTACCCACAATTGGGAGATGAAATAATTTAGCTGCTTTAGTATTAACGTAAGTTATGCAGCAGAGAAACAGAGCAGAGGTGTTAGACTGCGTCATAAAATATTGCTAGCCACCAGACTGATATAGGGTCAGTAAAACATGGGATATCCGTTGATATTTTTTTTCAATTTTCCATCTCCCATAAAATTAGCAAACAATCTTTCATTTGGAGCTCTGAAAATATACAAAATTTATAATTTCCTCCTTCCTGGAAAGACAATAGTTAGCATGCTACAAAAGTCTTGGGTAATTTATTTCAGATATATTATTTCAAATGACTCTTTGATCTTAACTTGTTGAAGGAGATTATTGTTCTGGAGTTTATCTTCTTTACAAAAATCACAATTGCTTTCCATATCTTATGTTTGCCTTCTTAGTGAAGACTATGCTGGCTGGGGGTTATGGAAGGTGAAATCAAACTCATCAAATTGGAGAAGGTTGAACAAAAGGTTGAGCTACATCCTCTGTCTGTTTTTTCTTGCCAAGTATATATCTGTGCAATAAACATCTATTTTTCTGAAAATACAATTGGCGAAGAGCCTGGGATCGATATGAAATAGGGGATTTCTAACTTTAGAAGGTGCTGCAAGGGAGTGGAGGAGGAAAATATTTGTTTGCTTAATTTTAGGCTTATATCCCACCTTTTCTCAAAAGCTTAAGGCTCTATAGAAAGCTACAGAGAAGATCTGGGAGAAACTAGGTGATGATAGTTACCATATATTGTATGTTATAAGGGAAAGGAAGAAAGCATTACAGGTAGTCCTTGACTTATGATCACAGACCATGGGAATGCTGCAACTGTCATAAGTGTGAAAAATGATCCTAAGCCACTTTTTTCAGTGCTGTTGTAATTTCAAACAGTCTTTAAGTGAATAGTTATAAATCAAGGACTGCCTATAGAAAGAAACTCAGATGTATTTTTCCTTGATTCTCTGGAGATAATGAAAAATGCAATCAGGTTTTCATGATGTTAATATAGAGTAATTCAATAAAGTTACAGAATTCTTGTGAAGGATGTTGGCGTAGTCTACTCAAAGGACTGACACATGCATAACATTTAATTTTTTCTCTTTTCCCACAAATACCATTTTCTGTGATCTCTTGGACTGACAAAAAGTGACTAATCAAAAGCCATTCCCTGAGTTTCCATGGCCGACAAGCAAACTTATTTAGAGCAGTAGTTTTGTGAGAGAGTTGTATTGGGGGTATCAGGAATAGCCTTGAAGGACCAAAGGAAGGCCCATTATAAAGGCAACAGTCAGATAAGAGGGGCTTAAGCCCTTGTCAAGAAAATACCTTGACAACAACATCTCATCTCAGATAGGGCTCTCTCTAGTTCCCACAAGGTGAGGGAAGGGGATGCACATTCACTCTTGCAAGACTTGTTGCCAGAGCTGTTACAGTACTGTTATTCTGTTTTTCTAAGAATCTTGTGAACTATAGTTGGCTGAATGTAGTGGAATGTAGTCTGGATTTCCAGGAGGGAGGGGCTGCATTCCAGGGGGAAAGGAGGCAGGGATGCATGGAAAGTTTGGTTGGGAGGAAGAGAGTTAAAACAGGCCCTCCCTAATGATTTCCAGTTGTGGTCACATACCTGCTTTCTGGCAAAATCTTTGTCCATAGGTGAGGAACAATAAAGGAATCTACTCAGAAATAGCTTCATGTGTCAACAAATTTTAGCCATTCTGTGATTATGTTACAGAGAAGTAGGGAAATTTCCAGTGAATCAGTTTTGTGTAAATAATGGACATAAGCCTTATAGGAAGGAACAGGACTGCATGGCATGGGTTAACATTTTTAGTTTTAGAGATAAAGACAGACTCTGGTTGGATGTTGCTTGCTTTTCTCAGAATGTTTTTCTACATTATTCCACATTACTAAAGTGTACTTCTCTGGTCCCCTGGGGACTTCTATCATCATAAGCATCGCATCTAGTTCATGCGTCAGATCTGTCATTGCCTCTTTTGACAAATTATATTAATTAGCATTTCTCAAGTATGACCATTAGTATTAATGCTAAAGGGAGGTAGCTGGAATAACTGTTGCTTAAGGGTTGTCCTTGAAACATTCACCAGTTTGGGGACCATTTTCTTTTTTGTTTTCTTTGCAGATAATACGAACAGGGCATGTTTCTGAATTACTCTAAGAAATTTTGCTTTTTTTAGCCTCATGCTTATTGATTTGAAAGTAAATCCTACTTTGTTCAATGGGTAAATTGCTCAGGTTCATGCAGGAGTTGGGGAAAAGGAATATAAATAATCATCAAATCAGAATGCTTTGATCAATTTTTTCTTGATTTCTGAAATTGATGTAAAGAGCGGATTCATCAAAAATGTTCTAGCTCCCATTGGTATACTACCAATAATATTATCAGAAACAATTAGACCTTACTGAAGATGTTCCCTAGTTTGGGTAATGAAATGTCTGCAAGAAAACAACCAAGCACTAAGGACTCCCAGACTTTACTTTTCCTTATCTGAAAAATGAAAGTTAGGATTATTTAAGCCAAGACTGTGGAAACCTCACCTTGAAATGTGAGGTAAATGTAAATAAAGAGCTATTTAAAGGAAAATCTTAGAGTGTTCGAGTGTACATTTGTCTACTAAAGTGATAATTTTAGGAGTGGTAATTTTTATTCTATATCTTATGATTTTCAGATGCTGAGGAGAACAGATATTCTGTAAGTATATTTTTCATTTGACTGGTACATATTGGGAGAAGTGTTTAATATTTCAGTTGCCAAAGCAGAAGCCAAGTTGTCTGGATTTGATTCATAAATATCTTTTAGAGCCTATTATACTTCATTAAGTGTATTCTGCATCTGTGGGCTGTATATCATAAATGAACGGAAAGGGTTGTGATAAATGTAATGTTTGAAACAGTTTCAAGGATTACATTATCCTAGATTAGGAGCATGCAGTTGACTAATACCCAGTTTGTATGTATATTGTATATTGTACTGTGAATTAGGACAGTGTGTGATAAACAAAATATACAATATACATACAAGCTGGGTATTAGTCAACTTGTATGTATATTGCCAACCTGGCTAACCTGAGGATGTCTCTGCTGTTCTTGTCCGTCTAATGCCACATTACTGCTATTTCTTTGTCTGTGGTGCTGGAGACAAGCATCTCTCAGAAAAAAAAAACCCTCTAAAAAGTTTGATAAACCAGTTAAAAGAAGCATGCAATAAATAATAGCAAAAAAAAATTAGGCTAACTAAATGCACAGACAAAAAAAAAGATTGAGACTCTAAAAAGAGTGATGAACGGTTGCAGGAACTTGGTATGTCTAGTCTAACGAAGAAAAGGACTAGGGATGACATGATAGCAATCTTCCAATATTTGCGGGGCTGTCACAGAGAGGAGGGAGTCAACCTATTCTCCAAAGCACCAGAAGGCAGAAGAAGGATGGAAACTTATCAATGCAAGATCCAATATAGAACTAAGGAGAAATTTCCTGAGAGTGAGACAATGTATCAGTAGAATGGCTTGCATTCAGAAGTTGTGGGTCAATGGAGGTTCTTAAGAAAGGTTTGGACAGGTATTTGTCCAGAATGGCATAGGATTTCCTGCTTGAGCATGGGGCTAGACTAGAAGATCTCCAAGGTCTCTTCCAACTCTGTTATTCTGTATTCTATTCCTATGTTGCATGTTCACGGAGAAGTAAATGATTGGACTTCCCAGTGTAGATGGCACTGATTCAGAAAGGAAAGGGCATCATGGAATCTACAGTCACTACTCAGAAGCTGCTTAGTACTATATCGTATTAGAGGAACAACACTGCCTGGCCTCAGAGTGGATATGCCATAATGATAGGCTGTGGGGTCAGTGCTATTAATGCTAATATATTTTCCAATTCAAGGATAGGGAGGAAAGCACGAAGATGTGGCCATGAGAAAGAACCCTGAGGGATCAAGAACTAGCTTCCACTGGAAAATAAGATGATTTTAATTTATCCTCTTGTCCCTGAGCTCTTCGTGTCCCTTTCTGAACTATTGTAGAGGGTCTTTCAACCCTCCAGAGCAATTTTTCAGGGGAACAGAGGAATTTGCAAACATTATCCCTCTCTTCCTTCAACATCCTGTAATCTGTGAACTCAAGCCAACATATATTTAGGTCGAACATTGTGAACTCTTCCTAATCACAAATTCAGTCATGCAGTCAACTGCTCTGGAGTCTCCTTTCCTGAAAGCTTTCAAGGATAATCGAAACTCGAGCCTTCCCTTTTATCTAAAGCTTTCTGCCTCAGGATCCTTTCTTCAAAATTCAAGATTCAGCTGATCATCTGAAGAACTTTGTTCATCACACAGTAACCTTGTTGAGAATGGTCATATAACTCCCGTGGCCTATTAAACTCTGTTGAGGTATTTCTAACAAAGGAAAAAGGCAGGTACTTGTGTGGGATGAGTGCTGTGCAGATCCCACAGTTACCATAACTGGAGGGTTGCAGTTGTAAGCAATTTCACTAGATCCCTGTATTAGATGGGAAGATGTTGTTTCCATGCAGTGAATACATACTAGGAATCTTGCTCTTTGGGGCTTGTTTATGATACCTTTTCAGCTTGCTTTACCTTCCAACTTGATGTGGACTTGTTACAACAGTTTGCTGGCATAGTAAAAAAAAGGAGGCAGAGTCTTCTGATGAGTCATTGTGAGTTTGAAAGAGCTTTGCCACCATAGTGTGTACAGAAACACTGAGAACAGATATATTTCTTTTCTCTCTTTTTTTTTTAAACTCAGAAAGAGATCTGTGAGTTTAGACCCAGACCTGAGAAGGCAGAATAAGACTTATAATTTTTTACTAGCAAGCAAGTTCTGATTGGTTGACGGTCATCTTTCAGCCAATCAGTTCTCTAGAGATATTTTGTACTGTCCTGAGAGGGCAAGCCTCATTGGCTAGTGTTTCCTTAACTTGCAAATATGAAACATGACTTTCCTCATCACAAGCAAGAAAGCAGTTTAAACATTGTAGGTTTTGTGTACACCTGATGAAATGGATTATAATTAATAAGAATTTATATCATTGTTGATTTAATTCTTTAAGATGTTAGCAGCACATCACTATCCATCTGGTATTTATGAGTTCTGACATGCATGCATAATACAATTGCTTCACTGCATCTTTTCCAATTCCCAGCAGGGTTTTTGTGTGTTTGAGAAAAATGCAAAATGAAATTAATTGTGTAGTTAAAAGTGGCTACAAAGAAATGTTGCGATTTATACGAGTTGAACTAACCTGTTTAGAAGATGCTCTGAAAGGAATTGAAATCAGCATAGGTGATCAATAGCCATCCGTATAATTTAACAGATTCCCTGTTAAACTTCCATTATTTCTGTTATTTGAAATCAAACTAAACTAGGAGAATTTCAAAGTATAATGAAACTTGGAGCAAATGTGAACTCTAGATATTTGGAGTTATTTTACGAAATGTCATCCTACTTTCCAGTGGACATAAAATAGAAGCTCATAGAACTACTTTTTGTCATTGTCCACTTCAGAATCCTGGATGACTGAATTTTTCCCTGAGGCATGCTACTCATAATGTAAGCTATCCCAAGCTAGTTTTGAAAGTTTCATGGGCAAATTTTGAGTTACTCAGAAAGGAACTGGGTGTGGGTTTCCTTCCTGGAATCAGAACTGGCAATCTTTCTGTACTGTTTAATATTGCCACCACTTTCTGAAAACATATTAAAAGGAAATATCTTAACAATAAGGGAGCTACTTCATCAAATACTAATTTAGTATTGTTTGGTTTGCCTCAGAAGTACAACTTGATTTCACAGACTGTGCTCCTTCAATCCTTTTACCTCCTTGTGTAGATGCATTTGTTTGTTTTATTGAGATCTTAGTACAATACAGAATGTGTTTTAAGTGGCAAAATGAGAAAGATGTAACTTACTTTATAATGTCCATTTCAAGGAAAACGTTAAAAATGGTAACGTGAGATACTTAGGAAATACACAAACACCCAAAATTGAAATTCTAGAATAGTAATTGGATATATGTCTTAGAAATGCATATTTGTATACTCTTAATGATGCAACTCATAGTGCTGTTGGAATGTACAAGCTTCTTTCTCTATTACAAAATAACAATCCCTAAAAAGACAAATAATGTTACTTCCAGATAAATACAGTATCTGTTCATTTGGCTATTAATGTTTGCTGATAATGAGCATCTGAAAACTTTATGGATGGTGACATGTATGGAAGAAAAAATAAAATGAAATTGAAAAGCTACCTACATGGAAATATTGGGATATATCCACACAGCACAGCAATGGGATTTGAAAGTAATTGTGTAGATGGATGTGATCTGTAGACATTATTACAGTATTTAGACATCCAAATCTTTATGACACAGTTGATTTCTCAACAAATTTAGTGACCATGAAATAAAAGGGAAGATCCTCTTTTTGATCATTGAGTAGTTGAAGAAAAAAAAAGTTAAAGCAAAATAAAATAAAATGTCCAGAGATGATAAGAACAGGTATCCCAGCATTGGACTGGTGCTTTGAACTTGTTTATAATTAGTCAAATTCAGAGATGTTGGAGAACTAATTTACTAAAAGTATAAGATGGCTCAGGGTGCTTAAAAGACATTTAGTAGACCCAGAAAGGTCTCATCAGTTTGGAGTATTTTTTTTGTATTAAAATGGCTAATGCAATTGAATTTAAGAACATGTAGCATCCTGCATATCAGAACTAAGCAGTCTAATTTCGTCTATACTATGACAAGCTTTTAGTTAGCAATGACTAACTAGGAAAGAGATCTTGATGGGATGAAGTGAATGCTCAGTGAAAACGCTATACAATTGTTCAGTTGTTTGGTGAAAAAGGCAATTTCTGTACTAGAAGCCATTAAGAAAATAAAATAAAAACTGTCAATATTGTAATGCTTTTTAATTTGTTTGTTGGATTTCTATAGCCACCTCTCTCAGTAAATGACTATGCAATCTAGAGTACAATCCCACTTAAAATGTGATGTACTGTTCTCATAATTAAACCTCAAAAAATATTTTAGAGATGTAAAAATGTAGGGAGTGATAACTAGAATCAAAAATATGAAGTAACATGTAAGACTATCTTTCTTTATTTCTACCCATTCTGTCATGTGACAGGAGAGGCATACTTGGGGTACGGTTGATTATCTAGCAAGACCAGAAAGCAAATATTTTCTTTCGTAGGGTCTGCCCTTTGGAACAATATTCTCCCCATGATTAGACTGGCCCAAATCGTCCAGTTTTTCAGAAAGTTTTAATTTTTTTTAATATCTTCCCAGACATGGGGGTTGGGTGGCTAGTTGTTGCCCTTGAAATCTTGTTGTTTTATTGTTGGTTGGGTTTTGCCCTCAACTGCCATCATGGTTTTTATATATTGTTGTTTACTACAGTAGTTCTTATTTGATATTGTGTTTTTATGTGGTGTTAACCACCTTAAATTGCTGCAGCAAGATGGGTGGACGTATAAATCAAAGGTATATAATAAAAATGCACTTCTTTACCTTACACTTGAACTTACACTATGAGTAAAGCTGGAGATTTTTTTAATAAAAAACAAATATCTAAGAAGATGGGACATGATAGTGATTTCTAAAGTCTTGCATGACATGGAGAAAATCTAGTGCCTAGTTTTTCTTTCTGTCAAACCCTTGATCAACTTATGAAGCCAACTTGTAGAACATGAGGTCATATTATATAAAAGGCTAAACTTCATATACCAAGAACCTACCTTATGTTATATACAATAATAAGGCATAGTATGATGTGCTAGAGCAGGGAATTCTGGGAGCTGAAGTCCACAAGTCTTAAAGTTGTCAATTTTGAAGACCCCTGTGTTATAGGATAAGGCTATCAGTGGTTACTGATCATGCTGAATACACATCTCACAGAATGGAGATTTCCATTCAAAGAAATACTGCATTTATTGTGTGTGCTATGTGTCATTAGTTCCTATAACGTTATAATCTCATTCCTTGCAGAGAATAGAACCTTCTCCTGATGGGACTTAGAAAAAGGTGGCAGAGGAAATCCATGAAAACAAGATGGAGGATGTCCTACCAGTTCCAGTTATTCTGCAGCATTTAGGTGCTTTCAGAAGTCGCACTTTGCTTGAGCGGTTGGTAACCCCTGTGGGGTGAACCGAGCATCTACAGTATACAGTACTTTTGCTGTTTGCCATTGCCATCCCATAACCTAGTGAGGCACACTTTCCAAATGGTTGTTCCATATTTTTTAATGCCATTCTTAAATGGAAGCACGTATTTACAAGAAGTATTTGCCATCTTAGTTGGTTGTTTTGAATTTTTCAAGCCAGAAAATAAACCTGCCAGATACATTATTTGGTAGTGACTTCCCTGTCCTAGAAAACCATGCAAGCAATCTGGCAATGAATTTGCAGGCACAAACACTGCTGGTATCAACATTTGAAAGCAGTGGCTTCCAGATTGAAATGTGGTCTACACAAAAAGTCTTTTACATGGGAAAGCAAAATGTGTAATGTTTCATGTCACTTTTTCACCATCAATGAAATATGTCGGTTTTCCTTGGCCAAATAAGTGGTAAGAAATGTTTATTCATGTGCCTGTCTCCTGTCACAAATATCCGTTTGCAATGGGCCATAAAAATGCCCTTAAAGGAGCTGCCATTTGAAATGTGCAATTACAAAGAGGTATTACTTGCTCTAACAAATAGCTCTCCTATTACATCTGACTCCTCAGAATTGGACATGTCCCAGAAGAACCAAATGCCATTCTGACAGTAGCTTTTAAATAAGTACATTTGTGCAGAGTTTGATTTTTTTCCCCAAGAGACTAATCAATTGCGGTGCAGCCTTGAATTTTAATTGCTGCTTGTCTAATAATCTCAAATAACTTCTTTGAACTCTAAAATCCTCATGGCTGGTGAGCGGCTTGGTTATGCCTAGAAAACCAAGGCCTGACAATAATGATAGTAATGTTAAATGTACACATCACTCTAAGACATGATTTATTTAACGATGGTTTCCTAAGTCACAATGATTTGATTCCAACAATCTGCTAAGCCATCACCCCCAACCTATGATGAAGTATTCAAAAAGCCAAGGTTAAGTGATACATACTGTATATAATACTGACACAGTGCACAGATATGATATTAAGCTAAACAAATATGTCGACAAAACAGTATCAGGAGCCTGTTGCCTGTTTCCCCAATGCACATTCAACATAATCAGTGTTCATAGGATCTTGATGCAGTGACTATGTGTATATGTTGTTATTTCAAAAGTTACATGAAAATAAATGGAGGAATAGCTAGTTGGCATGACCCCATGCTATCTCTGGTGTCCATTCAGTCTATTCCAAAGTAGACTTTGCATAGACCAGAGGCTCTAGGACAATTGCAGCATTCTTGATTCTCTGCCATGTTGGCTGGGCCTGTGGGAATGAATGATTATCCTGATTGGAGAACCACAAGTTTTCCAACATTGTCTTACTTTCTTGAAACAATCCTTGGACCATATTTGACTATAAGCTGCTGTTTTTGCCATTGCTTCCTCTGAGGATCAAATCTCTGGAGAGCAGACTCTAGATGACAATTTGCAGCTGGAATAAATTATCCACATTCAAGTCTGAGGGACGTTTTGTCATTCACATTTACCTCAGTGTTAACTGATGGGAAGCATGAAATCCGATGTGAATTTGTAATATATATTCCATGTGGCATCCCTTTAAGTGCATTGTATTGAGTTAAAGACAAGAATGATTTCGGCATAATCTACTGTGCCAGTACAAATGCAGGATTAGCCATACTGAAAGAAGGCAATGAACAAATCCTCAAAGGTGATTCTTTAAGAAAGTAGGCTTTGTTTAAAAATCAAGATAATTGCCTCAGTTGTAAAAACAGTTCAAAATCAAATCGGTTATGGAGACAGATAGTAGCTTCTCCTTTATTGGGGGTTTTCAAGCAGATGCTGGCCCAATATTTAAAGATGCTGTAGCTCTGGATCTCCTGAACTCAGCAGAAGATTGGACCTCATGGTCTACAAGAGCTTTCCAGTTCTGTTTTTATGATATCTCTGATCAATTCATATTTTATTAGTGTTTAGGAACAAGCACATACACGCAATCCAACACAACAAAGAAAAAAACATTACTATTGATAAAACACGAATAAATCCTAATGTACCATAAAGTCAAGTGTTAATCTTTTTTTTCTATTAAGTGGTCTGTAAACAAGCATTGTGATTATTCTCATGGTGTCTGTAGATTCGTAACATCATTTCTAACATGAAGAATAGTGTCCATGTTTCAAGAAACTTTATTGTGACTCATAGAAAGAGTGAGTCTATTTAGGTCCTCATTAGCAAAATATTAAAATGCTGTTCCCCAGCTTTTAAGCACAACATGAAATCATGCTGCAGAATCTTTGCAACATCCCTCTTGATGTGCATACAAAATCCAGACCATGCTTTCCTATTCAGATGTTATTCTATATAATTTGATGTGGTATTTTATTAAAGAAATAATTTGAATGTCATTTGTGAAGAATCATTTTCTTTCCTTCTCATTATATGGGTGTGAGCTTGGATATACTAAAATGGAGGTGGGAGTGGGCTTTGTAGACACCCTGCAGGTCTTATCTGATTATTGTTATCCAGTTATTATCTGGTTAGGAGAGTGGTGACTAAAATATATGAAGAAGAGTTGCAGGATATGTCTAATCTAATGAAGAGCTGGGGATAATATGATACTGGTAGTAGTCTTTCAATATCTAAGGGTCTGCCACAAAGAAGAGTGGGTCAACTTATTTTCCAAAGCACCGGAAGGCAGAACAAGAACCAACCAATGGAAACTTATGAAGGAGAGATCCAACTTAGAACTAAGGAGAAATTTCCTGACAGTGAGAACAATTAATTGGTGGAACGGCTTGCCTTTAGACGTTAATCTAACCACCTGCTCCATCACTGGAGGCTTTTAAGAAGAGACCGGACAGCCATTTGTCTGAAATACAATAAGATCTCCTGCTTGAGCAGGCAATTGGATTAGAAGGCTTCCAAGATCCTTTCCATTCCATTCCATTCCATTCCATTCCGTAATCCAAACTAGGAAACCAAAATCATGAATACTAATACTACTTTTTTTTGTAACTTACAGTAACAGAATCTTGCAGGTATGAAGACACTTCCCCCTCCCCTGCTTTTACTTTCAGGAGAACTAGGGAGGGTGATGTCATGGTATGTGGGAATGACCTTAGGAAAAAAGGGCACAGAGACACAGCCAAGGGAATGATCAGATAAAAAGCAGTTTAATCTGCAGAAGGAATGAGGCAGGCCAATTGACTCAGAAGGGATCCTCCCTAGTTTCCTGCATTATAAAGAAGACCTGGGCTGGGGCTGGGGATTAGAAATGTCCTTTCAGACTTCCATGGTTCTGTTAATGTAACCTTACAATAAAATAGAATTAGCTTATCTGCCCATGTTTCCTGTTTGGTTTACCTCACAAGGCTGACAGGTCCCTTCTGAGATATTTTCTCCACCCTGAGTCCCAGTTTTGGACTCAGATTTCTCTTATCAGAGTGTTATCTTGGCCATGCTTTTCCTTCTGTCTCCCAAGGTTATTCTCACAGCTCATTATTAGCCAGAGTTGAGGCAGGGGCAAGGGGAAGAACCCTGAAAAAGAATCAGAGAAAATTTATCTGCATATATTATGCCCTCTGTTTCTACATGCTGCTTACTCACGAGAGAGAGAGAGAGAGAGAGAGAGAGAGAGAGAGAGAGAGAGAGAGAGAGAGAGAGAGAGAGAGAGAGAGAGAGAGATATCATTCTTATTAGATTTATATCCTTCCTTTATTTTGTACATCCCCAGGCAGCGTACACAATGCCACCACCTCTTATTTTCTCCACACCAACCACTCTGAAAAGGGTTGAGTTGAGAGAGCGCAATTGGCCCAAAGTCACCCAGCCAACTTTTATGCCCCAAAAAGGCCTCGAAACCAGTCTTCTGCTTTCTAGTCCAACATCTTATCAATACACTAAACTAGTTCTATATCAGCTCTCCACAAAATGCAGCGGCTATGAAGGTTTGCCAGTCAGCCCTAGCATCAAGCTGAAAAATATACAATCTTTTAAGATTCCCAGTGCGATTCAACACAACCATGGAATTTAAAGTTCTTAAAGTAGAACTGAAAAGCTACCTAAACATAATCCAACATGGGAGTGAGTAAAGTAGAATGGTCAGAGGCAACACCTAATATCTGAGGAGAGGTCTGAGGGCTTAAAGTAAGTACCGGTAGATCCATTATAACTCATGTGAGCTGGGCAGAGCTGTATATGGCTGTTTTTATTTGGGAAATACCTATTTTAGGGTAGACTACATTTGTTTCCAGCTCTGGTTGTTCAACATTGTGGTTAAAGTCTCAGGGAATTCTAGGCCATGCTGGGATCACGGGTTGCCTACCCTGCTAAAAATGGTGTGGCAGGTGTGTATTTAAGTACGGATTGCAGCAATTAGTGACTACTTAAAGCTCATTTTATACAGCAAGTACAGGGACTGAAAACACTCTCCTTTTCAGCACTATCATTTTCAAAATTTCCTGAACCTTGATTCTTAAATCAACTTTAAGCTCTCATGTAGCGGTGCCCTACCAATCAACCTTATCTTAAAGCTTAGACACACGTAGTACAAGTAGTGAAATGAGCGTAGGGGTAACCTCTTAAGGAAATAAATCCCATTGCAGTGAGGTTAATGTTCTCTGATTCAGATAAAAATCCCAAATGCCAGCTTTCTCCATTGGGCAACTAAAGTAGCACTTTAAAAGGGTTTTTGTGCAGTCTTAATTGAATCTGGGCTCAGTTTCAGTAGCACTCAAACAATGGGCCATTAAAATTCTGAATGTTTAAATTGTCCATGCTTCTGCTGTGGATACATATCTGGGTCAACAACTGTAGAACATAGTGTGGTTAAGAAGAACAAGATGTGCAGCACAGGAAATTATAGTTCAGATTCATTAGAAAGATTCCAGACATGATAATTGTCAAGAATCTCCAATGGGATCAGATTCATCCTATCTGGGAGGAAAGCTACTTTTGCTCTCTCCCTGAAAAGAACCATATGATTACACATATTAACCTACTATGTTTCTTTGTGGCTTTACGTTTTAATCTTTTTGTTTGTTTTGCTCACTGTGGCTATGCATATCTAACTATCATCTAAAAGACTACACCCATGCATTAAATAAATTGGATTGTAGTTCATGAAAGACTGTGCTAACAGGCACAGCTGTCATCAATTTATGACTGTGAACCTGTGTTGGGAGCAAACAATTACAAAACATGGATAGGTTTTCTAAAACTCCCTACTACTGAATTAAAATATTGTACTTTAAAAGAAACTCAGGTCCAATTTGTGAAACCTGGCAGAGAAAATGGTGAAGGCTGCAATCCTATAGATATTTGAGGGTAAGATCTATTGAACTCAGTGGGATTTGCTTCAGAATTGCTGGTTTAAAATATATTAACTGCCCAATCATTGGGATTTCTCTGGGAAAAGTGCAAAGGTTATTCAAAGTAACTAAAAGCAGTAAAGCAATAAGATAAAATCAGTAGATTACATTAGTAAACAACAACCAATACCATAAAAAGGAGACTAAAATAAAAATAATGTTATTTTAAGACTCCTAAGGCTTCTCAGAAACAGATCTAAAGTCAGAGAAAGCAGCAATGAGTTCAGTGAAATCAAGGTCAGAACTTTCTTTGGAACACATTAAACAATGTCCAGAGTTTTCCAGGAACATCTTAGCAAAGTGAAGTTTCTGGCTTGTTGCATTGTTTTCCACTTGAAAAAATAATCAGCAAGAGTCTATTACCAAACCACCACCACCCCTTGAGTTGCAGTTCCATAAATGACTGATGAGTTTCCCTACAATAACATGTAGAAAGAAATCCACCTCATGGTGTTATTGTTTCACATCTCTCACATTGCAGGAATCTTAATTTTCCATCCAAACAACAAAAAAAGTAGGCACACACTGATGACATAAGCCAGGGCTGGGCAACTCAGAGCCCATGGGAACATGTGATACCCAGCCTTGTTTTTGTAGTTCTTAGCACCTTTCCTTCCTCCTTCAAGATTGCATGACCAAATTCAGGTGGGAAATTGCTGATATTTGGCAATGTGGTTTTTCTTAGTCTGTGAATATGTGGAAAGGGGGCAATATAAATCCCTGAAAAGAAAACAGAATAAAAATAGAATCAGTCTCCAAGATCTTCTAACGAGATTGTGGTATCACTTTCTGTAGACTTCTTGTTCTTTTCTTTTTTTTGTAAAGTACAGACTGCAAAAGAAAAAAAAAAGCTCTCTCTTCTCTGATATAAATGCATAATGTATTCCTAGGGTCACCTCACAGCAAACTGCAGGGGCATTTCATACACTGAATAATGAGGAAACAACATTAGATGCATCCTCCCCACTCTTCCCTCCCTCAGCAATATATTAGGGAAATCTCAATCTGCCAAAATGCTTTTTCTAAGAAATTAGAGGAATGAGACTCCTAAAATGAGGATCATGACCTCGGCTTCCTGCCTATTATATACTATGTGAATTAATATGGAGACAGAACTTGAAGCCTAGTTTGACTTTTGGATATCTCTGCAATCATTTCAGAAAGTCTCAGCAGTTGATTTCATGCTCCAGAAATACTAGAGATTATCAAGGATCTTCCTGATACATTAATGGCTTTACCATGTAACGGTATTGTCTTTATTTTGACACTTTATGGTACCTTCCCACTGTTCTTCATCCATCTTCTTTTATTCCAACAAAAATCCATCCATCCTTATAACAAAGATTGAAGAGCTACACAACATCTTGTGATTGCTCCAGAAGTAGCCTTCTGTGCAAAAGCACTTCGAATCTCATGCAAATTTATGTGTACACAAGGTAGCAGAGTTTGGCTTTGTCACTGTTGTGTTTCTGTTCTAGTGATCAAATAAAAAAAAATAGAAATAGTTTTTCACCATTGTTCGATGTACAGAAACTTTTAAAAGAACTGTGAGTCTCAAGAGTCCACAAAATTATAATACATACAAGCAGTCCAAAGTAACTGAGTAATCACAGGCACTTTTAATCAATCAATCATAATAGTAACTCAATATCATATAGCCATTACTCCATCAATGTGATGGAGTATAAACTTTATCCTCTTTGAAATTAATGGAGCTTCCTGATTTTAGTAATCTTTGGGGCATACTTCATTGATTGGCACAGAGTCTTTAGAAGATTCCAGCATGCCCACTTTCCTGACTTTCTCCTCATGGCATCTAGTCATGTCAATATACTTTTTTTTCTGAGTATTTAAATGGAAAATTAAATCTATTAAGATCAATGATCTGATATGTGATGAAAGTCTAAACGTGATGTTTTTCAGACGATAATTTAATTTGTTTTACTTTGAATGGAAAGCATTCTTACCTGGTTAGGCAGGGAAGTTATGCTACAGACCCCATCACTCAATGAACTCTGAATGGTGGTGTCCAGAAAGAGAGTCCTCTCTACAGTTGTGGCTGTCCTGTGAGGCAGATCCCTTCTCTGCTGATCTTCTGAAAAGGAGTTAAGACATGGCTCTGTGACTTTTTGTGGAGACCCCAGAGGAGCATACAGCCATGGGGCTGGCTGGTGCCCTGAGAACCCTTGCTTCATAAATGAATTTTTAAATTTTAATAATTTTTGCTTTCTTCTGTTTTTAAAATGTTTATACACTGAGTTCATATTTTAATATTTTGAAGCACCCAGAGTATCTCTCTGAGGAAGATGGGTGGTTCAAAACTGTGATAAATAAATAACTAAACAAATAGATATCCATCTGATAATTCCAAATACTGAGCCATTAGAATGTGGGGTGCTGCAAAAGATTCCTTAAGAGATTCCAAGACTACAGCCACTCTTCAAGGAGAGGAAACGATCACTAGTTAATTTTCATGTGACATTATCTTCCAAACAATTCCATTCATCACACCCTGGGTTCTCACTTGCCAGAAATCAAATTTATACTGAATTAATACTCTTTGGAAAGTGTTGTAATCTGGATTCATACATTGTGTTGTTCATTTATGCATCTTGAGGCATTGTAAATCCTAAGGAAGAATGGGCTATAATAGGAATATCTAATGGGGAAGACTTTTGTATATGATACATGTCAACTAGAGGGAGCAGAAAATTCCCAAAAATATCTCTTCTCAAAGATGAACAAAAAGGCAACAGCATCTTTTTCATCCCCAAAGGAAACTAAATGAAGCAGCAAGAATTCGTTTCAGTCATTAAGAATTGGCTGAGTTGATCCACTTTGCCTAGAGAAGACAAAGCACTTCTCTGTTCTTATGGTCTCTATAAACTGGTGGTTAACAGACAGTCCATATCTTGGCCTACTGTCTGCATGGAATCAAATAAAAAAAATGGTGAAAAAATAAATACATTTATATATTTCTCCTGTCTCTGTAATGTAGGATTTTCCTGAAAACTGTTTTCCCCAATTACTTTTCAACTAGGTGAGTCGTCATGGACCCCTTTTCTTACAAGAATTACACCCCTGTACAGGTAGTCCTCAACTTATAACCATTCATTTAGTTACAAACTAAAAAAGTTTGTAACTAAAGTCCAAAGTTACAACTAAAAAAAGTGATGTATTACTGTTTTTTACACTTATGACTGTTGCAGTGGTCACATGATCAAAATTCGGATGCAAGAAAATGGGGCAAAACTAAGCAACAGAAATTTTGGGTTCAAATGTGGTCATAAATCGAGGACCGCCTGTATCTCCATAATGTCATGGGATGTCCATGGGGCCAAGCCAATTAACTGTCCACTTTCTCCCTCTCCAGAGGAAACCCCAAGGGAAAATAATCCCAAAAAAATTCCTCCAGAGCTAGGGACAAACAATTGCTTGCCGCCCACTTAGTGGTTCCTGAGATTTTCCTTCTTTTTGCAGTCAAAGTGTTATGGTGCCTTCTACAATCGTACCCCTTTCTCTATGGTTGCCTTAAGAGTTGTCTTGATTTCTTTCACCTCACAATGGGCAGTTGGAGATGTTGTTTTGTTTTGAAGCAGAACAAGGGAAGAATGGGTGGAGTGGCAGTTGGATCCTGGCACTGTGCCTTCCCAGTAGCGAGCTGGAAGGGATGCCGGCAGGATACAGAGGAAGCTACAGATCAACAGTGAGGACATTCCTGCAATGGTGCAAATTTGCTGCAGATGGTAAAAAGCTTGAATTAGGTGACCACCTGGAAGTACTTTTAGATGTGACTTCAATACAGTGAAGGAGGCAGACAAGGCTTTTCCTCTATCCAATCTTTCTTTTTGAAGAGATATTATCTTAAGTTAAATGTGAATTTCCTTCCAAGTTAATACAATGCTTATTACAATTTTCCCAGAATCCTTGATAAAGTTACTAAGAACAAAGAGTGTACAATTATAAATGGATGACCCATTGAGAAGCAGTTATCTAATTCAAAAGGTGCCCCCAAACTTTGATCTAAAATGATGGAGTCTGTCGTATATGTGATTGTCAGCATGAAGATATTGTTGAAAATATCACAGGGGTTACAACTCTAATGCATGAAATGGGCTTAAGTATATAAAAGGGAACCATCAACCATATTCAAGTCAACTAACACCAATTACAGTGGTGTTCCAGGTGCCACATGAAATCATATCAGAGGTGTTTTTCAAATTACACTTAGATTTAAAAATTGTTTCTAGATATGGCAAGATTTGTTGAGAAAACATACTGTTGGAAAAAATACCCTTCTGGGTTCTGTTCCAAATGGGGGAAAAGACACTGAAAACATGGTGACTGCTTGGAAAGATGGTTTAATGGTGGACAGCAGGACCACATGGTTTTGATGAATAGGATCACATG
>JANHFL010001777.1:132322-147810 GCA_032468155.1 Oxyrhabdium leporinum | reverse complement strand
CCCGCCCCCCCGCCTCGCTTTGTTCTTTGCGACGCGAATTGCAGGCACACTCATCTCGTGGCAGTGGCACTGACAGCCCCACCCAGCAGGAGCCTCCTGACCCCTCTTCTGCGGCCGTTTGCCATCCCTTGCACGCATCGCCCCAGCCTTCAGAGGCCTGTCGGAAGGCATCCGCAGCCTTTAACAGAGAATCTATTTAGGCTGCAGGGGGCTTTCCAGAAAGCCCTCTGCAGCCAATAACAGAGCTCCAGATTGATCCGGACCTCTGTTACCGGCTGCAGATGCCTTCCAACAGGCCTCTGAAAGCAAAACGGAGCCCTGGGGGTGCCGTGCATGTCCATCCGGAGCCCACTCATCGTGTCCATCTGGAGCTCAGCACGGACTGAGGGAAGGATAGCAGGTAGGAAAGTCCCCCGTCCCCATTTTCCTCTGCCAAAAAGCCTCCATTCCGAAACTTCAGCGTTTGGAATGAAGGCTTTTTAGCGAATGCTTCCCCAAGGGGCCAGTGGGCTGCAGCTGAAGCTGAACAGTTCCCACCCCCACCCCAGGCTTATTTTCAGGGTAGGGGAAAAATTAGGCCCACCCCCTAAAAAGTAGGGTTGGACTTATTATTGGGATGGGTCGTGTTTTCTGAGAAACACGGTAGCTCAGGGTTGAACTGAGTTCTTGGTGCTCTTTAAGCTTGGTGGTTGCTTGTAGATATTTCATTACCCAACTAAGTAAGTATCAGTGTAAGTTATATAAAGGTAACATGAGTGCAAATTATGATACATAAAACAGTCTAATGCCATCGCAGAATATATTTTATTTTTAAAAATATTACACAAGCAAAAATGAAAATGTGATGATATAAACAGTTTATATTGATGATTAAACTTGTTTAAACAGAAAAAATGTAGAAAGGTTTGAACCAACTCAGAGGGGAAAAATCCAGATTGAAACTTTTAAAATAATTGTGAGAAATAACTTGCATAGATCAGGCAGCATAGTGGTCTCAGTGGAACTAGCAATATATGTGATGCTTGGAAGCATTGTGTCATTTATAATGAAAGTGGCTGCAAAAACCTGTGTGTTAGTGGCACTTCTTCCCATGGGTAGTGGATTGGTTGTTTTTCAAAAAACTTCAGTGGGCTCCACAAGACTGCATAAGATACAGCCTGCAGGCTACATGTGCAAAATTGATCTTTAGACCATATAAAAACATAATTGCTCCAATCCAAGAGTATGCCATCTTATTACAATTATAAAAGCTTGAAAAGTGGTTTAGATTACCTTTTTCTCTCATTGAATTGTGTCCAATTCTTAGAGACTGCCGGAACAAGTCCCTGCTTTTTTCTTTAGCCAAATTACTGTATTTCTGCATCATAAAATGTAGATAAACAAGATAACCATAGTTCCCAATGGAAAAGATGTTTGATTACCAAAAACCAGAATTCAGGAAACTGTTATACATATGTATTTCTTCTATCTAAAGCTAAGACTACTATATGATAGTTTGTAATCTTATTCTGATAGTGGTAGACATTATGGAGCTTGTTCAGTACTAGAAAAATAGTTCAGTTTTCTAAAAAGCTGCAGAGCCTTTTTTTTATCTACTGTGCTCTTTAGTGATCTTTTTCATGTTTCAGGTCATTTACAGCAAATATACAGACCTCGTTCCCAAAGAAGTTATGAATGTGGATGACCCTGAGCTTCAAAGACCAGACGAGGAAGCTGTCAAAGAGGTATAGCTAGTGGTGATGCATATAACTGATGGTAAAAAAGGTAAAGATTTCCCCTGTCCAGTCAGGTCCAATTCTAAGTAGCAGTGCTTATCTCTGTTTCTTAGCTGAGGGGAGGCATGCACACTTCGTTCAAGTGTTTAATATATTATATATATTTGCAGCTTACAGAAAAGACACGAGTTGCACTGGAAAAGTCTGTCTCTCAAAAAATCGCAGCAGCAATGCCAGTTCGAGCAGCTGATAAACTAGCTCCAGCTCAGTATATTCGGTATAAAACACTTTTTGTATTTTTTACTTTTTGTATGTATCTATAATATATACCTTCTTCACCTAATTATGTGAAGACAGAAGCAGTTACAGGATTTTTTTTTTAAAAATGCTATCTAATGAATTATGATACATCATATGATTCAGAGTATTTGGCTTCAGAATTGTGGTGTTGTTCTTTGTGTTCATTTCTGCTAATGATTTTTTTTCTTGAAATATAAAATGGTCTTGTGGTCCATAAAAGGTAAATAAGCACAATAATGTCTACGAAGCAATAGGACATTTAACTGGAAATTTTATTTTGTATATAGTCAATAAAATTGGATAGAATGTGGAATATCAAGCTTTGTTCTCTGTGTGACATAGCTTACCTGTGGTAAGATCGGCAGCCAATAAGTTTGATAGATAAATAAACATACATGTGTACAGTCTAAAAGTACAGCAATGCTGGAAAGTTTATTTTATTTATATATTAAATTTATTTGCCAGCCATCTCGTAACAAAACGGGTAAACGTAATGAAAATTTGTACTAACAAGACCTTTTTCTCACTTTGTCAGATACACACCATCACAGCAGGGAGTGGCATTCAATTCTGGTGCAAAACAGAGAGTTATCAGAATGGTGGAGATGCAAAAGGATCCCATGGAGCCTCCAAGATTTAAGTGGGTTTCAGAAATACTTCTTGTTCAGAAATAAGAGTTTTTAATAAGTTCTAATGATGCTATGATTTTCCTATATTAGGATTAATAAGAAAATTCCTCGTGGGCCGCCATCTCCCCCTGCTCCAGTAATGCATTCTCCCAGTAGAAAGGTAATACTTTGACAGCTAATTTCTGCCTCCAAGTTGTCTTTGTTTTCATGTTTGTTATTGTTTTTGTTGTTAATTTCCCACAAACCTGGATAGTTATAATTGTAGCACACATCCACACTTCCCTAATGCAACCTACACTTTCTGCCCCACTAACCTAACCTTCTCCTAATGCTTGGGTGAAGAGCCAACCTTAAACTGGGTCTCCCCTGAAGCTTAAATGACAGGAGACCTCCTGGATTTCAGAGGGAGGATGTTCCATAGGACTGGGCCTGCAGTAGAAAAGATATGCTTCCAAAGGCCCATCAGAAGGCAAGGCTTAAGAGAAAAAACCTGGAACATGCCCACCCTATCCACTCTGGTGGAAAGGGAGATGCTTATCATAGGATCTCATGCATGATTATTATTTATATTTATATATATAAATAAAAGAATACTATAGAATTGGACAATCGGCAGAAAAAGTAAATAGTTCTGTAAATACTTTAGCATGGAGAGTGCTTACATTCCTATCAACTGCTCAGATGACGCAGTAAGCACTTTGCAGAAAGACAGCATGTTCTTTGAGCTGATACTTGCTTTCAAAACAATAACAAGTTGCTTTCAAAACAATATTAAGGAAAACTATCAGGCCTGAGGATGCATGGAAATTCTCAGTTTACAACTCAAAGTTGACTTAAGCTGATTCCTCCTTTGACCTTGGTGCTTCTAAGAAAGAATGTGATTGGTTTTAAAAATTCCACCTTTGTACTTCAGATTATTGAAAAGTTATTTTATTCACTTTCCAAAAGATCTTCAAAACCAGTTTGTTGTAAATAGGCAGTTGTTATTTATTATTCTGCTATAGTATTTAGAAATTCCCTTTCCATTGATAAGAATTTTAAAAAAACCCTTTTTTCTGTGTAGATGACTGTAAAGGAGCAGCAAGAATGGAAAATTCCACCGTGTATTTCAAACTGGAAAAATGCAAAGGTAATTAATTTGTTATAATGATATAGCCTAAAGCTATATCACATCCTAGGAATCTCCTTGAAAAATGAACAATTTGTATTACTTTGAAATATCTAGAACTGAGTAAACAAACTATTTTTTAAAAAAGTAGTTTGTTTTTCCCCATTAGTCTCATATTAGAATAACAACTTGAGTAGGGCAGAAATGTCAGTTGCTAATCACTGAAAGTAGTTCCACAAATGGAGGCTTGTTTAGTGTAATAAAACATTATAGCACAATAGTGAATGTATTTTAGGTGTCTCCATAATAAAAGTTCAAAATCAGTATTTATTAAGTAGCGTATAGACTAACTTACCTGCCGCATTCTACTAAAATTAAAATTATGGATCTATTTTTGTAGTACAGATACTCTTTATGGTAATTAAATGTCTTTTCTCTTTTTATTGCAGGGTTACACCATCCCATTAGACAAACGCCTGGCTGCAGATGGTAGAGGATTGCAGACTGTACACATTAATGAAAACTTTGCTAAATTGGCAGAAGCTCTTTACATTGCCGATAGAAAGGTCATTGTTTGTTTGTTTATTTATCAAATATATATGCTGCTCATCTCCTCAAAAAGATAGCTGCCCAATATTCTATCTGGCCAAATTCTGGGATGTATCTGCATTTTTATACTATAATCCAAAGTGTAAAGTAACATTGCTATCGTAATTGCTTAAATTCTGAATTTTGTACAGGCTCGTGAGGCTGTAGAAATGCGAGCTCAGGTAGAACGCAAGATGGCACAGAAGGAAAAAGAGAAACATGAGGAGAAACTTCGGGAAATGGCCCAGAAAGCCAGGGAACGAAGAGCTGGAATCAAAACTCATATGGAAAAAGGTACCACTTTTCAAGTGTTTCATTTTGTAATATTTCAAATATTTTTTCTTAAACCAGTTGTTGAACAGTTAATCTTGTTGGGAAGATTGCGGTGAATCAGCAGGAATGGTCTGCTTTATCCTATCAGTCTACCTCTTCATGTATGCTGCTTTTCGTGTACAGGACTGCCACCTGATTGCATGTATGTTCATGTAAAAATGAATTGGAGTAGTCCTAGAGCCAGATGCAACCAATCAATTCTATTTTGCCCCCTCACATTCCCTCTCTACTCACAGTTGCTAAATTTCCTTCCCTTTTGAAGTGGGAAATAAAGGAAAGCTCTAGTATAAGCCCTAAAAGCAAGTATATGTTTTAATTCCCAAAATAATTCTAGGCCCCATATACATTGTAGACATCAGTTTTTCCAAAAATACTAAATGTGCCCTGTTGTCCCAAAAATGTTGCCCATCTATAAAATAGTTACATTCCATAATTTAGTAATGTTTGTTCTCAAATATTAATCTTCAGTGATTTTTATTGCATAAATAACTTTTGATGAATTTGTCACATTGAACATTATTGGGGAACAAGTATTTGACCTCTTTTCAATTAACTTTGTGACACCTTGTATCTCAAATTTATCTATAGAGGATGGAGAAGTTAGGGAGCGTGATGAAATCAGGCATGACAGGCGAAAAGAAAGGCAGCATGACCGGAATCTTTCCAGAGCAGCCCCTGACAAAAGGTAAAATTGTTCAACTAATATATAGTTGACACCTTTCCTTGTACAACAAGAAAAAAATAATTGCAATATATGAAGATTAAAAACAATAGTTGCCTCATAATTGTTCTCTCAGATTGTACTTCTTTGCTAGAATGATCCTTTATGTAGTGCAATAATCTCTTCAGAAATGTTGAGACAATAGTATTACTAGTGGTTCTTAAAATAATACAGAAAAACCAAAAGTCTGTGTAGCATTGAATTATTACTTTATTACAGTATCGCAAAAGGACATTGGTGAGCACCTGACATTATCATAAGACACTAATTTTAAAATCTACACTTTGATATAAAAGCTGTGATGTTTTATCCAAAGAGCAGGACTAAAGTTCATTCTGAACATAAAACCTGTTTGAAGCATCCTATACATTTTCCTTCATTTTCATCCTTTATATTTGCCAGGCAAATTTTAATTTAAGTTTTTTTATCTATACAAGATTGACTTTTCTAGCTGATTTTAAAATCAATTTGTCTAAAATAAGTTTTTCCCATTTGCAGTTCACCCATTTCCTACTTAATAAACTAGTAACTAGAAAAATTTATACATGCTGATTGGCATCTAAATATACCTGGGGAACAAACATAATTTATAATCTTTAGTAATACACCTCAGATCAACTTTTGCAGAAGATATAAGCAATAAAATACTATTATATGGCCAAAGTAATTTTGTCGTGAAACTTCTATATATGAAAATTGCAGCATGACTGCTAAAAGATCAAATATATTCTAGATTGTAGCTAGTACGTTGTACGGCAAGAATAGCAAGAATAGTTGAATTATACTTTTTTTCCTATATATTTCCTGACTCTTTTCTCCAGATAGATTTGGAATCTGGGAAAGATAGAAAAGGAAGAGCAAAATGAAATCCCATAGCTCTAGTCTAATCACTTTGCAATATAGCCCTCTGCCCATTCAGAAGGAAGATAAGTGAGGCTAACTGTTAATAATTGTTAATAAGTGGCTAAGTGTTAATAATTGACATTATGTAACCTAGAAATGCAATATTGTTAAATTCAGGTCGAAACTACAGAGAAATGAGAACAGAGATATTAGTGAAGTCATTGCATTGGGAGTTCCTAATCCTCGGACATCCAACGAAATTCAGTATGACCAGAGACTATTCAACCAAAATAAGGTAAGGAATTCCATGAGTACATAAACATAAAATTGCAATTTCTGATAAACAATATGAACATTTTTTGAAAGGGTCACTAGTATACTGAGTATCTTACATTTAATTCTTAAGCTAATTTGCTGTTGAGCCTGTGCTTAAATTCTGGTTAGATAGTATGTGAATATACAAATAAACATTTCCAGTGTTGATCATTATACTTTTACAGGTAGTCCTCAATTTATGATCAAAATTGGAATGCAAAAGATTTGTACACTATGCCTTGGGATTTCCCCATTCTAGAATATAGTTGAAAGGGAATACAGGTAATGCCTGTATTCATTAACTGGAACTGGGAACTCCATCGCTAAGTGAAGTGACCACTAAGGAAATCATGTGACCACTTGGAAAGAGACAAGATTAGTCAATTTTACACCTTCAGCTTTGTTTCCCTAACCTATCAGGCTCCAGAAACCAAGAAAGAAAGGTGATTTTTTAAAACAGATTTCTTTATTGTTCCTCACCCAAGGATAGAATCTTGTCAAAGTATAGTATGACCTATACTTAACCTAGCAATTAACCTCCAAGGCTGACAATGATACTGCCCCCCCTTCCCCCAATAACACATATACCATCTTCACCTTTTTCTCTCAAACTATCCAGTTGTCTTGTTTCTCTGGAATGCACCTTGCCCCTTCTGGGAATCCAGACTACATTCCATCACATAACCACTCCCACATCCCCTGGAATGCCTGGTTACTGTCCTGTACACATTGAAAGCAATGCAATCGCACTACAGCATGGGAGCCAGGCTACACCATGGGTTTTGGCTTTCCTGAGCCTCAGTGAGTGAAGAGGAATTGTCTCAGACAGGATATAAATATATATATATATATAATATAGTTAATCTATATAAATCATGTTAAAAAGTTTATGATATTGTGAAGCTGCATTAATAGCTCTCCGGGACTGTGTGCTGCTCATGAGCTAGGGATTGGATGTGCCTGCTCTACGTAAAGATTATTCTTGTCAAATCCTTGTCTCCAATCTCACCGCTGGTGGCGAGAAGAGCAAGTGATTTCTTCACATAGGAAATCTCCTTTGTTCAAGCTTTCTTCTGCCCCCCCCCCAAAAAAAAAACACAAACAAACCAGAAACTGGAGAGGGACTTCAAGAATCCCTTTTCTGTTTGCTCTTCTACACATCAAAAGCAGGAAGGGGTTGTGTTAGAAGCTGGCTGTGAAGCTCACAAATGATGATCATATAACTGCAGGATGCTACAATTATTCTAAATATACACCAGTTGACATTGTGATCATGTAACCAAGGGGATGTTGACAGTTACAATCTTGAGGACCTGTTGTAAGTCGTCTTTTTCAGTGCTGTCATAACTTCAACAGTTGCTAAACAAGTGGTTGATAAGCGAGGACAACCTGTATATGTTAATGACATCTAGTTAGCTGTCACTTCAGACCATTATCTGTGGTCTTAATTTCTATGGTCTTGAAAGTTTTTCGTTAGCTTTCCCAGAGTTTACATTTATGTACTTGTACAGAGCTATTATAAATTTTTCTAATGCAGTAAAGAGCCACATTAGCAATTAACTGTCTCACTGTTGATTCATTCAGTTGTTGTAAATGATTATACCCAAGCTCTTCTCAAATGTAGTGTTCCCAAGCCATAAATTCCCCACCTTATATCTTACAACCTACATTTTTTCTCCTAAATACTTGGTTAGTGCTTTCCAACAATATAAGTGTGATATGCCAGCCAAGAGAGATTCCCTTTTCTATAGGACTATCCAAATATCAAGAGTTGACAATGAAAATGTCGCATGGAACCTTGTCAAAAACTTTGCTGAAATTAAGCTTCTCTCTTTCATCCACATCTTACATTGTATGTTTTGCCTTTTTTTCATAGCCACTTTAAGAGGCAAGTGTGATTGAAACAGTGAAAACAGGAAGGGTTGTCACATGTGTAGCTCTAAAGACTCCATAGTTCTGTTTGCTTTTTAATAACAGTAGTTTATCTAGTCGGTGGGTCAATATAATTATTGGTTTTTGAGATGGCTCACTTCTGGAATTCGTTTGTTATCCTAACTATGTGAATTATTCCTATACTTGACAGGGCATGGACAGTGGCTTTGCAGGAGGAGAAGATGAAATTTATAATGTCTACGATCAGCCCTGGAGAAGTGGTAAAGACATGGCCCAAAATATATACAGACCAAGTAAAAATGTGGACAAGGACATGTATGGTGATGATTTGGAAACAAGAATAAAAACTACTAACAGGTAGGGAAATTAATGTGAATCTCAGTGACTGGATTTTTACAAGAAATATATTACATTTTCTGCTTTCTTGCCTCCTGCAGGTTTGTTCCTGATAAGGAATTTTCTGGCTCAGATCGTAGACAAAGAGGAAGAGAAGGACCAGTTCAATTTGAGGAAGATCCTTTTGGTCTAGACAAATTCTTGGAGGAGGCAAAACAGCACGGGGGCTCTAAAAGACCCTCTGATAGCAACCGCCCTAAAGAACACGATCATGAAGGCAAAAAAAGAAGGAAAGAGTAAAAAACTGATTTCTCTCTGAGACTGGATTCAGAGCTTTAACTAGCTCTGTGCTGAAAATACTGTACCATGAGTGTTCAAAGGCAACATTTCCTTATGGAATAGAGGAGAAAAGAAAAGCAGATTGCTGAATAACATAGGTTCTGTATTTTGGTTTATAAGTATGTTCATCTTTTGTTTCAACAGACAAGGAGTGATGTATTCTTTACTTTAAAATGTTATTCTAGGTATATTCTCTTGTATATAATTTTCTCTATTTCTGCTATATATTGTACTTGAAAAAAGGGACGAGTACTAATTGATCTGCTCTGAAGTAACTATCCAGTTGCATTTACCCTGAAAGGAGCAGTTGCACTCAATTAACTAAGATGAATATATACATACCGAAGTTTATTTTAATTTCTTTACATAGCAATTAAATAAAGGCTCCTTCCTTTTAATTGGTTTTAGCAAATATTTCATCTGTTTGTTTTTTCTTGACGTTTAACTTCAAGCTGAAAGAGAAGACAAAAAAACAACTCAATACCCATTTTCAATTTTTTAACCAAAATAAATATCTGGGCAATGTATTAATATTTCCAATGTTAAACAATATAGTCTGCGTTATCTATGCAGATTATTACCGTATACCTTTCAGACATCGATACACATTGAACTTAAGCTACCCCTATTGCAGTGTACTTTTAATTAGAGAGGCATGTGATAAGGAACATTTATCTTGTCCCATGCACAGAAGAAATGCCATAGCTGAATTTATAAGACCTATTCTGGATAGATTATCCAGCATTTGGAGCTGCTTGTAGGTTTTTAGCCAAGACAAATTTTGGATTGTCTTGCAGAACAAGTAAAGGAAGTAAAGGGTTACTAATTATGCACCCTTTCTCCTTTTATCACACCTACATGTTCTTTCCTCTGATCATTGAGGCACAAGTCTCTTCCTCTCCTTTGGTTGCTTCAACAACTTTATATGAATTCAAGCATAACAATGTCTACAGCCAGCATGCCAGTTCTTTATCAATTGTCCCAGTGTCTTCTTTCCCTTTGCTGTTGCCTTGTATCATTGGATTTTCCTTTTCCTTGCTGTCTCCCATCTCAGAATGTACATTTTGATTCTAGCATGTACAGTCCGTTCACAAAATGCTTTGCATATTCTGCTTTTAGCTGTTACTTAATTGTAGAAACTGGTTTTTTTAAAAAAATATGTATAAGTAACAGAATAATGAAGCTTGCTTTGAAATAAACAGGCACTCGATATATCTTAAAAGGACTGAAATTACCTGTGACCCTTCAAACATATGATCTTTCAACAAAGCATTATTGCGACTTTCTTCTGTAGCAAATCCAATCCAGCAAAAACCTTTATGGAACCCTGTTTCTGTATTCTGAACATTAAAGAGAATACATTAGTTCATCCATATCTCTAAATAAA
Organism: Oxyrhabdium leporinum; assembly: GCA_032468155.1. Lineage (NCBI taxonomy): Eukaryota > Metazoa > Chordata > Lepidosauria > Squamata > Cyclocoridae > Oxyrhabdium > Oxyrhabdium leporinum. The sequence goes on along the minus strand of JANHFL010001777.1, from coordinate 137,303 downwards.
TTTCCTCTTTTAGATTTGGAAACTCTATTCATTGAGGTTAGTTACTGCTGAGAGATTGTATTCAAACTGCTGAACACACAAATTATCTTATCTGTTAAGTAAACTAGAAACCATTTTCCAATATGTAACAACTAATTTGATAGAAACTGTCTTATGGAATAATAGTTTTAGAGAGAATGGTGTTGGTATTTTATTTTTCTTGTATTTATTGGATACAGAATACTAAAGTACAGTGTATGCATTTTCTGAAAGTAACCCCCAATTCAATTCTGCATACTTTTAAATAGCTGTGTGTATGATCGCACTATGTTAATAATAAAGGATTTTAAAGTATTAGTTAGGCAATAAGATGTATTTGATTGTTTATTCAAATTTATATATACTGGTGTATATGCTGCTCCACTTCCAGAGATTTGCAGCAAAATACCCGAAATTACATACCAAGTCCTATTAATTCTGGGGGAGTTTAGAACAAAAGTGCACTTATCCTATTAAATCAGTGGAAGTCAAATTATTCAAGGATGACTAAATCGTGTCTACAATCAGCTAAGAAAGTCAGACAAGCCACTCTCTTTTCTTTTAAAGCAGTGATGAACAAGAGCGTTCAATTTCACATGCATTGTGCATATGTAGCAAATAGTACTACAAAAAGCACTGGTATGCCAAGTAGTTCTGAAAGCTAAAGCAAAGATGTCAGCTTTACAACACCTATGTGTATAATAAATGAATATTTATGCTTTATTTTGTACAACGAAACAAGATTCTGTATAAAATATTTTATGCATTTCTAATTCCAGAACACCTTAGTTATGACAACAAAAGCATTTCCAGTAAAAATAAGATAACCCATTAAAACATTAAGATTGCATTCTTGATAGTGAACAGTTTTTATTGGCTGGTAAGAGAGGGAAAATTATCTTTGAATTATTCCAAATATGATCATGGGAGAAGAGATTTTTTTTTAAATACAAGGTTCTCCTGGATCTCATACCTTACATTCATGTTTAAAACCTGAAAAGATAGAACTGAAATCATCCATAATCATATCATTACACAAATAACTTTGTTCTTCTCAGATAAAAAATGTTTACCAGGAAAATAAGCTAATAATTTAGCCTCATCAATTTGTTGCCCTACAAGTATGTTGAACTAAAAAGATGTAAATGTTGCCCCTGTCCAGTTGTGTCTGACACTAAGGGTTGGTGCTCAGCTGAGGTAGCCAGCATTGTCCAAAGACATTTCTGTGGCCAAGGCTCACGGAACATATACCTTCCCAGCAAAGTGGTACCTATTTATCAACTTGCATTACTCTCATCAATTTGGTGCCCCACAAATATGTTAAACTATAGTCCTCATAATCCCTTCAGTGGCTAAAAAATAAAGCCTAAAAGAAGGTATGCAGGCTCAGTATTACAGAAAGTACAGTAGTGATGAAAAGTTTGAATCCTTATCCATAAACTTGCAGTATTATGACCTACAATGTTGTCAGTGTTTGAATAAGAATTATTCAGATAGGAAATTCTGGCGAAATGAACAGCACAAATGCTGCAACATGTCCACTGAACAAACAGCCAATATTTTCACTGATTGTTGGAAAATTTAACTAGAATAATCAGCTCTTTTAAGAGGTCAGATGAAATTGAAACATACAGTGATGTGAGCTAGAGGGATCCTCTCCATAAAAGAAACCAATTGGTTGTTACTAACAACCTTTGCTATTAACAAACACATGTTTATGGTAGTGAATAATATCTCATCAAAAGATCTCTACAAACCTTGTCTCTACTTATGAAGGTGGGAAAGGACTACAGATATGTTGCCAAAGTCTCTGGTTTGCACCATTACACAGATTGTACAAAAAATCAATAGCATTAAGCTTTGCATTTTGTCAGCTACCCAAAATCACTCTTAACAGTAAGATATGCAATACTCTAGAAAATTGCAAACATTCATATGACAATGGCAAAGGATCTAAAGGCCACTTTTTAATTGTCTAATATTACTGTTCATGTGTGTACCACAAGGAAAACATTTAATAAGAGTAATGCACATAGGAGTATACAAAGGAAACATTACTATCCCAAAAGCACATTGGCAAACTAGATAAGAGCAGCCTGAATGTAGACTAGTAGGCAATTAAAACATTTTATAGATAAGTGAGATTAAGATGGAATTTGCTGCCTCAGATATGGACAGTTTGCAATTGCTAACATATCCAAATATATAAATGAGCTGAAGAAGTTCTGTAAAAAAGAATGGTCAAAATATCTCCAAACTACTGAGCAGCACTGATCAATAGATATCTCAAAAATGGTTGTAGTCACTGATACTAAAGGAGATACCACCAGTTACAAAATCTAAAATTTCACATACTTTTCCTATTAAATAATGTGAATGTGGGTTTTATGTCTTCAATAAACACATTAGACTGCTTGATGACTTCATTCCACAGATGAAATTTGAATCACATTGTAGATCACAGTACTGCAAGTTTTAAATAATTCCCAAAACTTTTAACCACTTACATTAAAATAACCTAAAGTGGTTGTTTTAAACTTTTTTTCTTTCACAATCCTTTCCAGTTTTTAATAATTATGGAGGACTCCAAAAAGCTTGTTTGTATGGATTACATTTATCTATATCATATTTAAAAAAATAAGCTGACAAAATTAAAAAAATAAGTTGATCTTCTAACGCTACACTATAGAATATTTTAACTTACTACACCTGTGTACGGTTTGCTAATTGCACAGTGGCAGATAAGACAGCGCTCCAGAGGGTTAACATCATTGCCCAGAGGTTGTCCTCTCCCTTCCTTGGAAGAGCTTTATAGATCCTGTTGCCTTAAGAAAGTTCAAAACATTCTTAAAGATCCATCTCATCCTGGGCACCCTTTTTGTGAACTATTACCATCTGGCAGACGGTACAGGATAATAAAAACAAAGACAAATAGGCTGAAAAACAGCTTCTACTTCAGAGCAGTAACTATATTGAATTCTACTGTATAGTGTAATACTAATGCAGTATCAGCGGTTTTCAGTTCAATTGTATAGAATGTGAAGGATGTTTTTGTTTTATTTTTATAGTTTTCTTATATATAATGTACACTAAAGATGGCATTTAATGTTGTTGTATAAGGGGCAATGATAATAAAGTAAACTAAACACTGCCATTACCTCTTCTCACAGTTGTTTGATGGGATTTTAATATTGGATTATTTTTCAACATAAATTTGCGAAGTTTTGATTTTAAGAACCCGAGGGGTACTTTAAAAAACACTGCCCTAAAAGACAACATGCTAGAGAAATCTGCCAGAAAACCTTCATAAATATCATGCTTATCTACTTGCCTATATACCAATAATACCATTGATCAAACACAATTTGAATATTTTTACATTGAACAAATAATTTAATGTCCATGATACTTACAAATGGCAGGATGCATTTCTTCACAGGTCCAAATTGAGTAAAATATTCTCGTAGTTCATCTTTTAAAAAAATGGCAGGAGATATCGATGTATTACATTTCAGGCAGTCAGGAGCAAACTAATTTCTAATAGCCATTTTCTCAATTGATGGGTGAGCTATTGTGGGCTTAGCAAATAACCTCGAGAACAGGGCTAGTCACCCTAAATTTCTCACAACCCCTTGAGATAATATATAATACACATTTGACTGGAAATGAGTGACTAAATTTAACTGATGCTGCTCAGAATGTTTGGCTTTAAATTTCAAAAAGTTTTACAATACAGAATACAGAAATGGCAATGAGTTTTTTGGGAAACCACATCCTCCCAATATGTTCAAAACATATGCCCAAACTACCGTAGCATTCAAAAATTATACATTTGATTAATTTTTAACCTGTCTAATAATAACTCTCTGATCAATGTTATAAAAAAAGAGTTAAAATTACAGCTTGTAATTCAAATAAAACACAAGTTAAACAGATAATCCCTGAATGAGAGAGGCTTTGCTCCTCTATCCACACAACAATGCATGAAGGCCAAACAATATAAAAAATTTTAAAAGCAAGCATAACACAGAAGAAAAAATACAGATTCAAATTCAAATGAATGATGAAACCCATTGACCGAGACCACACAATTTACTAATAAAATGAAACAACCCAATCTTCTGGGTTCATACAAAACAGTAAACTATCACTATGCACATTGGTTGTCTACAAATAACATTCTAGATAAACCTAGGTTCCAATCTTTAGATCATGTCCATTTATTTCAGAATTAGTGTACATAAAACCAAAACAAGCACGCTACCTACCCATGGCTGAATGGTCTAAACATTCTCTTCTACCTTGCAATCTGTACAGTAAACTACACAATATTGGCAACAAGTCCTTTGTTTTAAGCAATTCATAACATAACAGAATAATAACAGTTGGAAGGGACCTTGCAGGTCTTCTAGTTCAGCCCCCTGCACAAGCAGGAGAACCTATACCATTTCTGACAAGTGGCTATCCAGTCTTTTTTAAAAAACCTTCAGTGTTGGAGCACCCACAACTTCTTGAGGCAAACCATTTTACTGGTTAATCGTTATTATCATCATCATTATTGATTTAATCTTCAATTCGCTTCATAGTCTGGGACTGGTAAACACTTAACAGTTCAAGCCCTAACCAAGGACCTAAGAGCTGTTAAGGTAACAACTGAGTATATAGGCAGTTCCGAGTAAGTGGTTGTTATAATAATAAATAATTTATTAATAATAATAAGTATAATAAACATAATAAACACAAAACAATAATTTTAATAACAACAGTTCCGTTATAAAGCGGAATACAAACGGCCAGGCTGAAAGCTTTCACGCGGGCTCCTCAATGCCATCCTCCCCTGACCGGCGCCATCTAGTTGGCACTTCGATAAGAACACAAATGATCGCAGTCAAAACCCGAGACATCTCCTCAAACCAAGAGGAATCGGCAAGGAAGACGTCGGCTGGGATAGAAAGATTGGGGG
>JANHFL010001777.1:120590-132222 GCA_032468155.1 Oxyrhabdium leporinum | reverse complement strand
ATCCGCGTCGGGGGAAATAAAAAGTGGAACCCCGTGCCCAGTAAGAGAGCTGTCTCCGGGATCTACCCCTACCCTTTGGCGGAACAAAAGCTTCAGTCACTCAAACGGCAAGCGAGAGGAAATCCTTAATACCCCGTTAACCAGCATCAGAAAATGCATCTTCTCCCACTCACTTTCCTCCACGTTCCAGGGTATTCGCCTAACGAAGACCTCGAAGACGCGCCGAGAAACCCCCCTCGCCGCCATCTTAAAATGAGGGACGACGACCTTGCCCGGCCGAGGCGGTTTCCAGCCAATGGGAGGCTGGCTTCCGCTGCTTCAGCTGAGCGCGTGCGAGGTCACGCCTTGACCTAAGATGGCGGCGGCCACGCGGGAGGAAGATGCGTTCCGTCGCCTCTTTCGTTTCTATCGGCGATGGGAGGGGTCGGATCCCACCGGGGTGATTGATTTCTCGAAGCCAGCGAGCCGGCAGGTAAGCCGAAGGGAACCCTCCACCCCTTCGCCCCGCCTAGAGGACCCTACCGGTCTCTGCTGCCAGGACGACGCCTGGAAGGTCTTCCTTTTGAGAGACCCGCCCCTTTTTCGCTGCACGTGCTGCACGTTTTTCCTCATTCGGCGCCTTTAACTTCCCGGCACGAAGGCTTCGCTGTAACGCTCTGGGGAAGGTCTTCATTTGACAGTTAAACATCAGGGCGGGAAAATACTTGCTTGGCCAATTCTGACCAGCCGATACCTCCTGGTCTCAGTTTCTGAAGGGTTTCCCCCCCTCCTCCCCCGTGCAGCATTAAGCAAAGTATTGGCCGTATTTGAACCTCATAAATCGCAAACCATTTAGTAGTTAACAGTGGCAGCCTTGAGGATAAAAATCACGTTATAGTTAACATAACGATGTTTAAAAGTATCCCGGTAGGATAACGTTTGTCTGTTATGTCGCTGGTTCAAAACTCGTCATAAGTGGGGGGGGGGTTTACAATAGTATGGCGCAACGGTTAAGAAAGAGTAGGAAGACCAGTTTTTAATCGATCCTCAACTACAGAAAGTTGGGGATTTGGAGCCAGTTGCTGCCTGTCAGTCCAACCTATCTCATTGTTCTGTGGAACTGTATGTTTCAAGTGAAACTTTGAAATTAAGTGAACAAGTAAAAATCCACTTGAGTAACATTGGACGAAATAACAAAAGGATCACGTTGTGTTCAAGAACTGCTGGGACAGTATAAACCCTGGTCAAACAGAACCAAATCTTTGTTTTATTGTACACTATAGATTATTTTATCCTGGTGCTTTTATTTATTTTTTAGTCTGAAGAGAGATTACTGCATTGTATACATTGGCTTATATACTATACTTACAGTTGTACCATAATGTTATCCATAGAAGATGTGCTTCCTTTTATGATCTTTGACTTATAATGACATGGCTACTGATGAAAATCAGTAACCAATTCTTAAAAAATGGTATGGAGCATAACATAGAAACTACCACACCATATGAGAATTTTTTAAAAGAAAAATTAAATTTCCCTGCTAGTTAGCTGAGTAATATGTACAGGTTTTTATTCTTTTTTAAAACAAGTTTTGGATTATCAGAAATAATCCTGCATATTTCTTTTTGTATCCTGATCCCATTATCTTCTCAAAATAGATAGAATTTATCTACTGAGAAAATGATTTATGTACCTGACATTTGCAGTCTGATAGGGATTAAGCCCTGTCTTCAATAACAAAAGATCCCTTTTAATGTAACTAACAGTAACATATTTAAAATTACTAAGTATTGTTTTCTGACTTGCACTAGTTCTTGGACAGGTGAATTAGTACTCAGTTAATAAAGTAATGAATGCAGTATACAGCTCTCCTCAGAGACTCTGAAATAGAAAGTAAGCTGTTTGGGTTATAGGATTACCTACTTATTCTCTAGCATAATTTGTAATTTAAATTAGAATCATGTATCTGCACAAGTTGGATGCTTATCCATTATCCCATTCAGAGTGGAATTCTGGCCTATCAGAGGATATAAATTGTAGCTTATTGGCTTTAGCATTTCCAGACTTGATAGCTATTGTGAATATCAAATTATTTGCAGGAAGAAAATCAAACTATTTGTCAGAACATTGTGATTTCAGGTTGAATTACCTTACTACTAAATCAGGAATAAAATGTAATAAACTTCCTCAAGGTTCCTAATAAATAAGTACTATTTATTGTCTTGTACTTGTCAATTTCCATATCATGAAAGTCAATGTTACATCGCTTTTGAAAAGCTGAAAGCATATATTGCATGTTTTTAATATATATGTGTGTGCGTGGTTTACAAGCTTTCGGAATCCAAGTAGTAATCATGCATTAATGGGACATTTGAGATATTTTAAATAAATAAAGTCTTTGAGTCACTTTTGACTCCTGGTGATTGACTACACAAGTTCCTGCAGTCTTCCTGGCAAGATTTTGGAAGTGGTTTGCCATTGCCTTCCTTCTAGGGCTGATACAGTGCCTGGCAATGGTCACCCAGCTGGGATTAGAACTCACAATATCCCAGTTTCTAGCCTGGTGCTTTAACTACTATACCAAATTGGAATTCTTTGATACATTTTAAGCACATACAAATATAAGATTAATTTTGTGGTTGTGAAATCAGGTAGAAATAGATACCACAAAGATTCCCGGTATGCTACCTAATCTTTGTAAATTATAATAGAATTTTGGCCACCTGTCAAGTTTTTCTTTGTCTCATTTTACATCAAACAGAATCAAGGCAGGTTATTTTGAATTTCTTTCTCATGCTTTCTCATTTTTCCAGACTGAGTTGCCATTTCACTTCACTTAAAGGCTTTTCTTAATCAAAGTTATTGCTACATTCCTTTACCTCTCAGGAATGGGTAGAGTTGGTAGTATTTACAACTTCTGGTTAACTATCTTTTTAATAAGAATCTATGGATATCTTTCTGGGTATCTAATATTCAAGGATTTTTTTAAACTAGGTGGTCACCTATCCTCTGAAGTTAACCTCCATAAGTGATCAAGATGCCTACAGAGCAGGATTATACCCAGTTACCCAATGGAAAGCTTATGGTCTAGATAATTATCCAGGTGAGCATATTTTGGATATCAGCATATGTAAAATTTAAATTTGGTCAATAATAGAACAACTGATAATGTATGCAACATTTTTGGAAAAGACATGTTATATAATACCTGTGTTTCTGTTTTTTTCAGTGTTCATAATTTAAGTGTCCAGGGCAGGCCACATCTACATTTTTTCTTTTTCACCCATTTTTATTTTTATTTAGGATTCATATATATTAATAATCCCTTTCTTCCGGGCTCTCAGTGCCATTGGGTGAAGCAATGTCTAAAGAAATATATCCAGAAACCTAATGTGTGCAATTTGGATATGCATATGTCTTCTGAAGAAATTACTGATATCTGGGGGAACAGTAAATTTCAGCTTCGGTAAGTCATGTCTCTGGGTTATCTCATAACAAATTTGGTAAAAAGCACAATAGCCATCATGCATTTATGTGTGATCCCGCAAGCCGGATGCATCACGTGCAGGCCACGCCCACCCCAGTTCCACAAAGGCAAAAAAATGTTACAAGACATCATGTGCCATGATTGAGTTTGACACCTGTGTTGTAGGTTCTTGATTCCTTTCTTGTAAGCTGCAGCTACTTTTAATCCCTATGAGTCACTTGCTAAAAACCAGTGTCATATGTATTCAGTCCTCTTTCGCTGAGGATTGAAAGAAACTCACTTGGTACCTTCAGACTCTTGTCAATCCAAAAGTTCTTAGCAACTAAAAAGCAATTTATGAGCAATTTATGAAAGTGATTAGAAAAGGAAGTTTGCAAACCCAATGTTTTTAAAGGTGCCCAACATGGTTTGAGGAAAAAGGCTATTATTCCCTTGTCTCAGAGCTATAAATCCCCACTGTCTTTCAGTCTCAACACAAGAAGCAAATGTCTGGAGCACTTGGGAGCAATTTCAAGTCCTTTCGTTGTCCAGAGAGGAATTATCAAGGAGCCAGTCTATTCACTGGCTCTTCATTCTGTTCAGTTGTTGGCTCCACTTTCAACAGAGCTGCCTTCAGTTTTCCTTCTCCAGAAGTCATAAACTGCATATTTTGGTGTTAACAAGTTCTATGGACCTATCAAATCTTATGAAAGAGAAGCCTTTTTAAGAAGCCCATTGTGCAGGATATGGAATGGAGAAGGCCTATCTATCTATCTGACATTTACATGTCCTTGCTTAGCAATTACAATTGGGATTGGCAACTGCCTTGCTAAGCAGAAAATTATAGGACAATTACAGGCTTACAACCCATTATTTGTAAAATAATGTAAAATAAATTTCCCATTCAGTTGTTAAGCAAGTCACCATGATTGTTGAATGAGACATCATGACAATGACTTATGATTTCTACTTCTCCATGAACTCTGCTAATTGTAAGCCTGTTGTGCAGCACACAAATGGTGATCAGGTGATCGCAGGATGCTGTGACATTTGTAAATTGAAGATTGGTCACAAAGCTTTTACCCCATAGTAACTTAGAATGGCCATTAAATGAGGATTTAATAAGCAAGGACTATCTGTATGATTGCCCATCTGAAGGCACAAATACACCTGTTCTTTCTTCCTATTTTTATACTGAACTTCTTTTAAATATTTTAAATATTGAAAAATTGCACCTGGAAGTCTATGGAGAGCCAGTGTAGTTCATAATGTAGAGATATTGCATGGGCATAATAAGAAACGCCCTTAATTACCTGAGCAACTACATTCTGAACCAAGTTTCCTGATAGTGTTCAAGGATAGCCTCATACACAGTGTATTCCAAAATCCAATTGGGAGGTAACTAAATCATGAATAATCATGAGTAGATCCTTCTGATCCAGCAACAGGCACAATTACAGAAGGCAAAGTTTGTTTCCCAGCAAATCTCTTGACAGTCAGAGGGCAGATGCCACCAGGAATTTTGTGCCCCACACTCATCAGTCACCAGTAGTCCTGGATAAATCATTAGTTCCAGTCAACAAGGGTGGTGAGGTCAATCTAATCCTAGCCCTTGCTTTGTGGGGTACTTCAGAACTTTACATTCTCTCAGAGAGCATCAACATCAATATGCTGATATACTCATTTCTGTATCTGCCCCATCCATCCAAGTGAAATTGTCAAGGGTCTGCCTGAATCTCTGGAGACTAAGAGTTTAGGCTGGGAAGAACACGCTTCAGCTGAATCTTATCCAAAATAATCTATGTCATTGTTCCTAAACTACCTTTTCTTCCACCTCAGTGAATATTTTTTGTTTGTGCATTGGATTTCTAAAAATGCAGCATAGATCACATTTCATTCTTCAGGTAGCCCCCAACTTAACAACAATTCGTTTAGTGATCGTTCAAAGTTACATCATCATTGAAAAAAGTAACAACTTTTTTCACACTTAACAACCATTGCAGCATCCCCATGGATACCTGATCAAAATTCAGACATTTGGCAACTAATTCATATTTATGACGGTTGCAGTGTCGTAGGGTCATGTAAATCGCCTTCTGATAAGCAAGGACAAGCAAAGAGAATGGGGAAGACAGATTCACTTAACAACCATGTTGCTAACTTAACTGTAGTGATTCACTGAACAACTGGCAAGAAAGGTAATAAAATGGGGCAAAATTTGCTTAACAAATATTTCACTTAGCAACAGAAATTTTGAGCTCAATTGTTGTAAATCGAGGACTAACTGTATGAAAGTTAGTTTTTTGACCAGCTTTATTTAGAACCATATCGGGGATCTCATTTTATTTATTAATTTTTATGCCATCCATCTCTCCTATAAGGCAACTATTCCATGTCAAACTTTTGCAGAGCTTTTTATAACTAAAACTGCTTCTGGTTATGTTGTTCTTTATCTTTTTAGAAACAAAAGTGCCAGTAAATCACAGCCAAAAAGCTTATTGGAAAAGTTGCGCTGGGTAACTCTAGGTTACCACTATAACTGGAATACAAAGGTATGCAAGAAGGCAATAGAACCTCCTAAATGATGTGACAGCAAATATTTGTTTTTATTTTGTCTATGGATGGCACCAAGGACAACTATCAGACACCAGGGTTTTAAACTCAAAATATTCTAATTGGAATGTAAATCTGAATTTTAAAAAAAGCATTCTTTATCAGCCAGTTACAGACAACGAGCTTTGAGCTTTTTATTGTCTGGTCTTCATAAAAAACTGACCGGTTACCAACCTTTTAAGTACAAGATTCTGGGTCCTGCTAATGTAAAGAGGGTCTTAAGTCATTTAAGCATTGTTTGTAAAAACATTATATAATGTATACATTAATTCAGTGATGCTTTGAGATTGCTTTAAGTCACTGTTGACAAAATTAGTTAAGTTACGTCGCAAAATTGCTATTTCAGTTAATACATTTAACTAACCTTGTGAACTATCACGGAGAGAAATTGCTTCAGATAATAGCACTTCATATTTTAGAGAATTGTTATACTTGAGTTTGCAATAAAGAAATCTGATTATTTTCCTTCTATAATTTTGGCATGTTGGACTTTAAGTCACATAGTAACTTAAAGTTCACTTTAGATTATTAAAAAGTAGCAACCTAAACTTCAATTTAAATTACTTTAAAACATTTCTTATATGCTGGCATTGTTACTTAAAAATTCTATTTGCAATTTCTTTGCTCTTCTAGAAATATTCAGCAGATAACTATACCCCCTTCCCATGTGATCTGGCATTCCTGTCAAAGCAAGTGGCTAAAGCTTGTGGATTTCCCAGCTTCCAAGCAGAAGCAGGGATCCTGAACTATTATCACTTTGATTCATCTTTAGGAATTCATGTGGATGAATCCGAACTGGACCTTTCTCCACCTCTTTTATCATTCAGGTAAGTAGTACAAATATTTTTAAGTGTGTGTGTGTGTGTGTTACACACACACATATATACATATGTATATACATACATATATACATATACATACACACACACACACACACATATATATTACATTCTTCTGACAGGTGCAAACCTACATTTCTGGAGATAATAACTAGATATACCAATGATGTTTAAACTAGGGGCTTAGGGCCAAAGGATAGTTATAATATGTGAAGGCTAAAATAGTAGCATTTTATTTATCATATCTTGATGAACTGTGCCATTCAGCTTATTTACCTATAGGTCTCCAAGTTCTTTGAACTGGTAGACACATTTGAAATTTTGAGGGGATATTAATTAATTTGTGGAATAACTTGCCTTCAGAAGTTGTAGTGCTCCATCGCTGGAGATTTTTAAGAAGAGATTGGACAGCCAATTGTCTGGAATGGTAAGGTTGTTGGACTAGAAGACCTCCAACTCTGTTATTCTGTAATTCATACCATCCATCACTTATGTTAAGATCAGTTTGTAAATCCTGATCATGAACCTATCTATAGGCCTACTGGCAATGTAAGCACTAAGAATGGCCAGTTGCAGAACACTGTCCAGAAGAAGGATGACTAACTACCATTCTGTTTAGATAGCTTAAGTAGTTTGCTCATCTGAAATTTTACAAGGTAAAAACTAATGTTAGGCTAAACTTTAATAATTAATTTAATTAAATTGTAATTAATTGTTCAGCTAAATCTACATTTTCATTATTTTTCTTTAATAAATCATTTCAGTGAATTATGCTCCTCCTTTGTGCTGCTGTATTTAGAATATAATAATAATATTTATCTGTTAAATCTGTTAAAGTTTTGTTGGCTTTTCCAAAAACTATACAGTACAAGTTTGTTTTAGGGCTGATATAAGGTACATAACTTTCAAGAGGTGTTGTTTTTTAATCTCCCAAATAAATTAATACTTTGTAAAACAAGACCCAATTTGATATAAGTCTGGTGGTTTCAATGTTCTGAATTATAATGAAGCTTTTGAATAGCTTACTAAAAGGAGAATGTCCTTTTAAAAAGTGTCTCATATTTTTGTGTAGCTATAGTTTTACTAACTCATATTTCTTTTTTCTGTATTAACTTTCTAGTTTCGGACAAACATCCATATTCCTGCTGGGAGGATTGAAACGAGATGAAACCCCTGTGGCCCTGTTCACACATAGTGGAGACATTATGATAATGTCTGGTTTCAGCCGCCTGCTGTATCACGCAGTTCCCAAGATCCTTCCCAATCTAGAAGGAAAGCCTTTGCCTTCTTCCTTAGAGCTACCGCTCTCTGCTGACCTTCCTGCAGACTCTGTGGTTGAGCCCTGCTCCAATGATGATTGGCAAACCTGTGCCAAATATTTGGAAGCATCCCGTATTAATATGACTGTGAGACAGGTACTACCTGAAGGTCAGAGCTTCTTGACTGAAACTAGGACAGAGAGCAAGCAAAATGCCTTCTCCGCAGACTATCATGAAAAATATACAGAAACCAAAACACACAAGCCTATTACCAACAAATGAGCCCATCTTTTTTTCATCATGACTTCAGATGCACAAAAAGCCAACACATAGCAGAAGAAATGGGATATGCCATTGAAAGAAAATTGATTAACTGTGAAAATAAATATGTATATGAATTTCATAGCCAAAGTGTATGGCTCAGGTGAGGAAATCCAGTGCTGTTTCTGTCTTGTTAAGATCACATAGCAAATCTATGTATTTTGATCTAAATTATTTTGATGTTTTGCAGAAATCAATCGGGGGGTCTTATTTTCTTTTGACCCCCGAAAAAACGGCTAGGCTGTCTCTTCGAGGGGCATCTTATTTTTTTCCCCCACGTGCCTCACCTAGCCACCGGGCTGCTTCTTTTGCAGCCGAAAAGAGCAAGAGATGCGATCCCCTCGCCTAGCCACCAGGCCGCTTTTTATGGCTCAAAAGACTGCAAAAGACCTTGCCTACCTGTAATGGACACTGTGGCTACCGGCAGCCGTCCAGCCAAAGAAGCCTGCCATCCTCCACTCCGGGCAGCTTCTTTTGCGCACGAAGAGTGCGTGGGCGAGTGATGCGCCCCACAAGGCCTAAAGAATGTAATGTTTTTGGGAGTGTTTGTCCCGACCCACGTGGCCCAGCGCAGCAAGGAAGACCTTTTGCAGATGGTTATATGGTACCGTAGGCCTGGGTCAAGTGATCCCCTTTTCTGACCCGACAGGCAGTCAGTGATTTGCGTCTCGGTCTTTTTGACAGCAAAAAGCAGCCAAGTGGCTGGGCAAGACGCGTGGGTCGCGTCTCAGTCTTTTCGGCCGCAAAAAGCGGCTTGGTGCTAGGCAAGACGTGTGGGTCGCATCTCTTTTGGGCCGCAAATGAAGCGGCCCAGTAGCTACCAGTAGGCGAGGCGCATGTGATGAGTGGGGCAAGTTTCCCGCCCGTCCTTCCCCCCCTTCCTCACCTCGTGTTGTTCACACTGCAACTGATGTGAGAAAATGGTGGGTACCGGCTGCGCATGTGCTTAAATAGGGCCACATTTTGGGGTCAGGGCTTAATTTTAATACCTGCGCACAAAACAGTGCTGGGCCTTCTTTTTGGGGTGGGTTGTGTTTTAGGAGAAACACGGTATCTATCTGGCCAACATGAGCCCAGCAGTCTATGCCGCAATACCTGAAACTAGCCTTGAGAAAAACTATCTGGCAGAGGCAAAATGAAGGCAGCACCTTCAGACCCAGTCAGTCTGGATGAACTTGTATTGCGTGAGGAATACAAGATATATTCGCCAACACTGGGTGTAGAAGAGCTGTTCTTGCTGAGCAATTTCAGAGAGTGACCTAGGAGGATCAAAATATTTGGCAGAGGTATTTGACTGACATTCTGCAATTATCTGACACTTGGTATGTGGACAACACTTTTACAATTGCTCCAAAAATCTTTGTTCGGGTGTATGTCATCCTAGCAAAGCAGTACGAAGACATGCACCTGTGTTGTATGCACTTCTACCTAACAAATAGCACACTATATACAAACAGCTGTTCCACTGAAAAAGCTAGTGACTAACACCCAGACTCTGGCCATTTACTGCGATTTTGAAGTGCCCATCATGAATGCCATCAGGAGATGCCTCACAGAAGTCGCTGTCTTCCACCTTGCCCAGAACACAAGGAAGCATTTGATAAGAAATGGAGCTGCCCATGACTTCACCACCAATGCTGTGAAGGCAAATAGTTGTGGCCTTGGCATTTGTGCCTGCCCTGGACCTGGAAGAATATGTTGCTGCTGTAGAAGAATATCTGCCAGGAGAGCTGAAACCTGTTCTGAACTGGTTTCAGGACAACTACATAGATCATCCAGGCAGGAGAGGATAAGGAAGACAAGCTTACTTTTTAGCCCATACAATGGGAATACAGCATATTCTGGGGAGGGAAATACTTGCGGATGTGTGACAAGACTTGACTTGGAGGGGAAAAGGTAGCTGATCTCTTGGTACTCATTTGGGAGGATGGGAAAGGTGTGGCACGTCAGGTCTTTGGAGCAGCTTGACAGCCAAAGGTGTGAGGCTTGCCCGCCCCCCCTCAAGATAATTTCCTGCGCAGGTTTTTAAGCCTGCGGCATTTCCCCTCCCTGGTCACCTACTTCCAACAAGAGAACTCCAAAGCATGCCTGCGGTTTCTTACGAAGGTAATCTTGAGTCAGAATTAGGGCAGACTTCTCAAACAATGTCACACTTGACTTTTGCTGGCAGATCATGCTTCCTGTGAGAATCAATCACACTTCTTCCCCAAGACAGTCCGTCTACAACATGGGTGTCAAACTCACGGCATCACATTGCCCTCATGGATGTATTGTGACATTTTTACCCTTCGCGGAGCTGGGGTGGGAATGGCCTGCACGTGACGCATCTGGCCCACAGGCTGCTAGTTTGACATGCCTGCTGTACAACGTGTTCCTCACCAGCTGCTGTAGTGGGATAGAAAGCTCTCTATATAGCATTGCATTACAGCATTATGAGAGGAGTTGCAGTTAAAATGTACATAATATACAGGAAGGTCTGAAGTAGAATTTCATTAGGATAAATACACATTTGAAACTTGAAGAACTTTCTGGGCTCTGATACCAATGCTGCTAAAGATGAATATTTGGCCTGGCCATAATTACATGAATTATGAACTGAAAAAAGGAAATCAACAGTAAAAATAAAGTACCTGACCACTAACATGTTACAAAAGTAAATACACATTTCTGTTTTTCTTGGTCTTACATATACCATGTTTCTCACAAAAACACGACCCGCCCCAATAATAAGCCCAACCCTACTTTTTTTGGGGCGGCAGGCCTAATATTACCCCTACCCCGAAAATAAGCCCGGGGGGATGGGCACAGCCAGCATGAGTAGTGGCGTGGGCGCAGGGGGAGGGCAACCATCTGACTCTGGTGAAATCTAAAATTTTTCACTACCAGTTCTGTGGCTTGGGTGTAGCTTGCTGATCATGTGATTGGGTGGGCGTGGCTCACAAAATTACACAACCAAACTCAAAAATACACAACCCATATCCCATCAACGTATGAAATTTAGCAACATAAAATCTCACAAGCACACATTTCAAAACATAAAGCTATAACTATGTTACATAAAATTTGCTTGGAAGCAAAGTTTGCTAGCAAGCAAACTCACAAAATTAACTCACAACACACACCATTGTAAATATTGGGTTTTTTTTAATTTA
>JANHFL010001777.1:89974-102070 GCA_032468155.1 Oxyrhabdium leporinum | reverse complement strand
TTACAATGTTGTTTGTGTTAATATGAAAAGGGGAAGATGTTACAGGTGTTATGCCTTGTATGCAGCTTTATCCCTCTAGCATTTATCTCTTTTGTTACGTCATGCATTTCTTACCTTTCTAGGATTTACCTCTATCTGCTCCTGTGAGGCACTTCCTGTTACTGGTGTGCATATGTGTGTGTGTGTGTGTATGTATATATGTATATACATATATATGTATGTATATACATATATCTATCCATATCCTCAATGATGGCTTGTATACTTTTTAACTGCATTTTTATGAAACCACTTGAAACAGTTTCTACAGACAAAAACACAGCTGCACCATGGGTTCACCTGTGTCCCCTATTGTGGCCAATCTCTACATGGAAGAGGTAGAAATCAAAGCCCTAAACTCCTTCAAAGGAATTCCAACCACTCACTGGTATAGGTATGTGGACGATACTTGGGTCAAGATCAAAACATAGGAATTGGAAGCGTTCACCAAACGTATCAACTCTGTGGACAGATACATTAAATTAACACAGGAAGGTGTTAAGGAAAATAGCCTTCCTGGACTGTGCACTACACATTAAGGTAGACAGAAGCCTTAACATTGAAGTTTGCAGAAAACACAGATCAATATTTACGTTTTAATTCTCACCACCCACTGGAGCACAAAATGAGATTTATACCACCGAGCTGAAGGCTTGCCTACCAGCAAAGATGGGGAAAAAAAGAACTACAACACATGAAGGAAACCCTCAGAATGTGTGGCTTTCCCAAGTGGCCTTATCAGATCTCCAAAAAGACCCAGCAGGAGTTTCTTCATAACAGACAAAGAAGACAATGATAAATGAAGCAACGTTGTCATTCCATATGTTGCAGGAATATTGGAAAAGCTCATGAGGAACTTCAGCCAACACAGCATATGTGCACACTTCAAACCCAAGAATACACTAAGGCAGAAACTCGTCCACCCCAAGGATAAAACACCCACACACAAACTGAGCAACGTGGTATATGCAGTACAATGCAGTGAGCCATGTGCAGATCTGTACATTGGGGAAACAAAGCAACCACTTCATAAACTCATGCCACAACAAAGGAGTACAAACACATCAGAACAGGATTCAGCAGTCCATCTGTATTTAAAAGACAAAGACCACTCTTTTGAAGACAGCAAACTCCACATTTTGGACAGAGGGACTGTTGGTTTGAAAGAGGGGTCATTAGAGGCCATCTATGTCAAAATTGAACAACCCTCTGTCAACAGAGGGGGAGGGATACAACATCATCTATCTTCAGTCTGCAACATAGTCCTTTCAACAGTTCCAAGATGCCTCCAACACCCATTTGCACCGCTCAGATGACCCTGATGACACAGATAAACCTCCGGGTCATCTTAACAACTCTAAAAAGAATGCAAATGATCAGCTGTCTGCAAGGAATATAAATCCTTCCATTCTTCACCCAGTCAGAGCTGAAGAAGCTTTTGGGATGAAAAGTGAAATGTCTTCAAAGAAAAACCAGAAAGCCCAGTTGCCTCTTGAAAAAAGTACCTATGGGCCAATGAAATATACTTTATTGTGTGTATCTCAAAATGTTTTGGTTCCCCCATTTAGGTAGGCATTTTTCCCAGAAAAGCACAACATATTTTGCAGGATTGGAAAGGCAAGAGCTGGATCAGTCTGCCATGTTCAACCTATCTCATACGTTTTACATTTCTGTCCATAATCTTCTTTCACTTTGGAGGTATTTAGTTGAAGCTAGATTATAGAGAACAGTTAGAGTGTCAGCCTTTGAAGCCATGAATTCGAGGCCTCTGCAGGCTGCCACATAATTACAGATAAGAAATAGAGAGTGAGTACTTTCTCATGCAATTAGTAGTGTTGTAGTCAAAGCATATATATTCTAAGAATGTCAAGGCCGTTCTGTGAGGTACCTGGAAGAGGAGTGCCGAGATAGAAGATGGAATGTTGGGTAACCAATATGATTGGGGAATGTGATCTATGATGGGCGAAAGAAGGAGGTTCTGTAATTCTCTTTTGGGTGGGGAAAAACCTGGGTCTTTAGATTCAGGTTTTTCCAGATGCGCCAACATGGTTTATTTAATAAACTCTTAGTTGGATTAATTCTTACCTGAGTGCTGAGTGAGTTATTGGAACTTAGATGGAACGCTGACATAGAGACTTGACCAGGAACAAGTCTTGGTACCTTGCAACTGTGAAGGGCAAGTTACCAACTTCTCTTATTTGACTCTGCAGCAGCAAGTAACAGGTAGTAGTAGAATGTGTGGGATACATTTGTATATATTAGGAATATTAATGCTTGATGCTAGCTTTATTTTGTGTCTGCTTCACATTGAGAATGAATTATTTCATTTGTATGACAAAATGTATAGTGTAACAAACCCATTTTTAAAATGAAGGCTTTGTAGCCAACCAGTAGCATCTGTTTTGTTTGTTTTTAATATTATTAACTATAGAATTGTTTCTGAATTAGATAGTCTTTAAAAACAGTACATAAAACTTGTGATCTTACCAGCACAAACACATTTTTTCTCTTTTAAATTCATTAAGAAACTGCTGCTTATTTTTATTTTCACCCCTCAGCAGGATGGTTTCCATTTTATATTTAAAAACAGCCCGTACATGATTTAAGTTTTGTTTTGTTTTGTTTTGTTTTGTTTTGTTTTGTTTTATTTTTATTTTTATTTTATTTATATTTATAATTTATGATTGTGATTTATAAGGTCATTCCAACTCAAAACTGATTCTGGGCAATGGTCAGTCATGATTGGTTTTTCTCCTGGGATGGGGGTTAAAAACTATATATTTCACAGTTAAGAGGTTTATTGAAATCATTTTACTTTTTTATCTTTTAATTGTCAGAAAGGAAGTACAAGTTATGAAAACGCAATTTTCATTCACTAGGTATTGGGAAAATGCTAGGTGAAGCTCATCTGAAAGACAGGTGGTAGCAGTGGAAATTATCAAGGTGCTAGCTCAGAACAGGGTGTGAGAATCAAAATGGCCTTTGGGAGATATTATTTTAGACCTCCAGTTTTTTATCCTATAGTCTCAATCATTTTGCTACAATATATGATGATATATGTCTTAAATTGGTGACAGGGATCTGAAACCTGCTCAGAAGATGGATTGATGATAATATTGTATAAGAGCATGGGTATCAAACTCACAGCGTCACATTGTCATCACGTGTCATATCACAATTTTTTCCCCCTTTGCTTAAACGGGGCCAGCGCATGATGCATCTGGACCGCAGGTTTGGCACCCCGGGTATAGAGTGTCATTGAGATGATTTTCAAGAGGCAATGGAGTGACAGTTACAAAAACAAAATGTCTTTTATAATCATGGAAATGAAGAAATATAAAATACCCAAATTGTTTTCACTCCAGCCTGGAGTATAAAATGGAGGGAATCTTTCTATCTATCTATCTATCTATCTATCTATCTATCTATCTATCTATCTATCTATCTATCTATCTATCTATCTATCTACCTATTTTCCTATTTTCCTATCTATCCTATATTGCTGCCTAATTCATACATAGATCTTTGTTTGTTTAACAAATTTACATCGCTGCCCAAGCTCACACATAAATGACTCTGAATGGAATACACAGCACAATAAATCTTCATTCCAGTCAAACTTATGGAGTCCGTTTTCTAGCATGAACTACTCAGAGCTGACATCAATATCAAAATCTTCATATTGTTTTTTAAAAGAGACTTATCTATCATGCTAGAAAAGATATCAAGCCTTCAGGGCAACCTATTGTTCATGGAATATCTTGCTGCAGTATTACTGTAATATCAATAAAGGGATTTACAAATAACACTTAAAATGTCACATTTCAATTAATAGAGCATTTAGGAGAAGAGTCATCTCAGCTAGCTGCCTAGCCACTTGAGAGTCAGCCATCTTAAAGGAATGTCTGGGTGACAATTTGACAAAAAAGAACTACCCTTCTAAATCTTCATATTCACATTTCTGCATTTTTCATTCCTAAGGAAAATGGTTCTGTTAAAATTGCATGACTATAAAATCCTAAAGCATGGGGTCATTAGGGACCTCTATCTGGTGCCTCACTTGTACGGTCTCCAGAACGTCTTTTTCATAGACTTGGCTTTGAGAAGCACAATTTGATTAGGATGAAAAAAAAGGTCATGTATATTTTACCATTGGACACTCATCATGCCAAATTTGAATACATAATAATGCCTTTAGCTTGGTAAATTCCAGATTCATGAATGAAACATTTTCTATTTTTGACAAATACACGGTGGTACTTAGAAACACAGTGAACTTTTGGGATGACAGTTTGTATGATACCCATTGCCTTCTAATCTTGATTCAGAAGATCTTAAACTCAAAGCTATGATTGAGGGAAGGCAGATCCCAGGAAAAAAACAAATGCCAAGTACTGAGAGAAAAACTGGGATGTGTGTCTATGTGAAGTGGAGGCACTAAGTAATAAGAACATGGATACAAAAAGGAATAGGTCAGTGTACATAACCCAAGGATTCCATTGTGTCTGTATAATGCACAGAAAATGGGGAGCAAACAGAAAATACTACAAATACTATAAGTCTTAACACAGGAATGACAATATTTCATTAACATTACTGAAACTTGGTGGGATAAAAAAGTAGCACATGTTGAGATCCAAGAATCTGAGCATTCAAGAGCATTTGCTTAAGCATATAAAAATGGTTTGTTTTGTTTTTTTCATTTGAACTTAAATTTGTTATACAAGTTAAAATGAACAAAAGTGAAATGTGTTGCTTAAATTGACTTTCAGTACTAGGAGTGTCAAGCAGTATTTTAAATGTTGTATTGTATGCACATTTTAAACTAGCCTCACAAATGTGGTGTGCTGCTGGAGGTAACCTAGCAGATGAAGTATATCATCAAGTTGAATTTTCCAAGTAATAAAATTTTTGAGAAAATCAATGCTGGAATGTTAAATTCTGTTTCAATATAAGGTACAAGCCAAAATATATAGAAATGAGTTTGGGGGTCAGGTCTTACTTATATAGCTAACTGTTATAAAAAGCCTATAAATAATTAATACTTGAAGCTTCTCAAAATAAGAATCTCGTATTCCCTGAGGTTTGACTAAAAGAAATTCAACTATTGAATGAAAATCTGATAAATACATCATCTATGGCTTCCAGATAATTTGCAAAGTTGACTTAACATTTATATTAATATAAATGTTTTTATTCTCATGTTTTTAGGACTTTGTTCCTCTGTATCAAGATTTTGAGAACTTCTACACAAGGAATCTTTACATGCGCATTAGAGATAGCTGGAACAGGCCAATCTGCAGTGTTCCAGGAGCAAAAATGGATATGTTGGAACGAGTTTCTCATGATTACAATTGGACATTCAAGTGAGTAAAAAGTTTTCAAAAGTAGGTAAATAGCTAATCTTTAGAGGAATTGAACAATTGAACTGTTAGTTTTAGAGGTAGGCAGTTCAACTTTAGAATTGTTGCTGAATTTGGTGATATAATTTGCCCTTTCTTATGTTTCTTAAGGCCGCCTAGGAAGAGGCCCTAGGAACAACAGTCGTACTTCATGGGGCAGCATATTTCACAGTGTGTCTCCTTTCTAAGCTTTCTTCAGGTGGAGGATCTGTCAGGGTTCCATCAAAGGTTTTTGGACAAATACAGAGGTCATGCTTGGTCTCCCTGACTTATCCTGGGTCCATTATTCTATGAGTGGGAACCAACGTTTTTAATGGGCTTGAAAGCCTCATTTTATGTTTTTTAATTATGTATTAATGAGTTTTCTGACACGTAGTAAACAGGGAAAAAGAAAAGAAAGAAATCAAGCAATGTAAGGAAAAGAAGTTAAGGAAAATGGAAAATAAAAGGGTATAAAGTGATTATCAATATTCTTCATAATTTACATTCTAGTTGTAAAAATGTAAGTCACGCATTCATTTTTTTCATTTTTATGCAAAAAGTCCATAAGATTGCTTCTAGTCAGCAATAAATGTAGATAACGTTTTCCTCCAATAAAAGAATTTCTCGATTTCAGCAAAATCTGGCAACTTCAACCGTTCCTCCATAGTGGATGGTGCCAAACTTTTCCATTTTGGTGCATACAAATAATCTGTTGTGATGATATATTAAAATAATCTTTCCTGGCTTTTTCTAACTGGTTGTCTTATTAATCCTAAAAAGAAAAGTTCTGGCTTCAATAGAATATTTATCTTTAAAATCCTTTGTATCAAAGTAATGTATTTGGCTTTTTTTTTTTTAGCTTTATGACATGTCCACCAAGCATAATAATAATGAGAGTAATCTGGAACTTGAGCAAATCCACCAGTTTTCTAATAGATCTTCTGCCCTTGCAATTATTTCTTTGTGCTATACAATCTTTGGTAGGACAAATGCAATAGGAATTAATACTTTGTTTTTTATAATTGAAAGATCTCCAATTTTTATTTGGAGTTGAAAATGATTTCTAGGTGGAATGGCATATCATATTTTTTTCTGATTGGCCTATGTTTAAGTAAGAGGTGCAGCAAATAAAAAGTTCTAGATGTGGCAAGTAAGAGGACTGGCACTTGGGGTCAGGAATGATTGTTTTAGGATTTGGTGTTACAGTTAACATGCTTTTAGACTGCTTTAATATGCTTGTATATTAATATCCTTTTAGCACTATTCTTATAACAGCATACACTGACTTTCAGATGCACTTCCTTTAACTTGATGGGGGATATCCTGCATGAGGAAGTGACAAATAAATTATAAACCAAAATCCTTGTGAACAGGAACATTTTGAAATTAATACAGAGAGATATCAAGCTATTTTAAAATTGCTGATTGATCTGATTTAATTCTTAAGAGAACTTCCATTTTTCAATGTGCACACTGGCATTGTACTCATTTTATTTGCTTAAAGCCAATTATATTAGAAATGTTTTAAAAACTATAATTACAGATGTGCAATCAAATAGTGAAAAAGAGCAGAATTGCATAATTTTCTTTGCTATTTCAACCTGGCCCTTAGTAGGTTTTGGGCAAAAGATACTGAAGATTTTCACTAGTTAGCTTTTATTAGTAATGCCAATTGCTTTCTTTCCACATCATATTATGATATAAACTTGAAGTTCTTTGTTTTAAAAAGTAGTTTTTGGCATAGCATGGAATCTCTGCTTTCAGTAAATTGCTAGAGGACGAAAAACTCGATGCATTACGTCTCCCAAGTCCTTTATTTTCTAAATGCATTATCTAGATTGCAGCCATTACTGATAGTTAATATACTTAATACCATTGGTGCTCTCTATATAAATGTTTGTGTTTTTAATTAAAATGTAGGTATACAGGAAAGATAATAAAAGATGTAATTAACATGGGATCCTACAACTATCTTGGATTTGCAGAAAACACTGGTGTTTGCAAAGATGCAGTGACTAAAGTTCTCTCACAATATGGATGTGGGGTTTGCAGTACTAGGCAAGAGATGGGTAAGTTCAGACAAGAAGCTTCTTCCCCCAGACTTCGCAAAATTATTATTATTATTTTATTATTATATCTAATTTATATACCGCCCCATTCCGGAGACTCGGGGCGGTTTACAACAACTATTTAAAACATTGTATTCTAAAATTTTTAAAACCCTTTAAAAACCCCTCAGTCAGGAAAGGCTTGTCGGAAAATGTATTGCTGCATGTGCTTTCTTAATTCAATTAATTAGAATTCTTCTAATAATTCCAATATTTTTTTATTCTTACCATAAAAGAAAACCTTTTGGGTATATGGTGGTATTTTAGCTTACCTTTTTCATATTTACAGGAAACCTGGATAAACATGAGGAACTAGAAAGTCTAATAGCCAGATTTCTTGGTGTGGAATCAGTTTTGGCATATGGGATGGGATTTGCCACAAACTCGATGAATATTCCTGCTTTGGTTGGCAAGGTATGGCTTCAGGAGAAGGGACTGACCTGACCCCGTCTTTGTACGTGTTTGTCTCAATAAGTTATTTAGAGCCTTATACTGTAGATCACAGTAATATAAATCACAACATATACATATAAATCACAATAGCTGAATAAATACTTAAATATGTGTTTGATAAAAGAGAAGAATGAAAATTACACTATTTAATACAATTGTATTTAACAAATACAATTTGTTAACAAATATTGTTTCTTAGAGGAAAAAATAAATTACTCTAGGAGAACTTATGCCACTATGATTTTAAAGAAGCAGCTTTTCAATATTTTAGGCTGCAATGAGTCATGAAGATATTAGTGAGTTTTAAATAATTGAAGATATTATTCATCGACTCAATTTAATTTTAAAAAACGATTGTTACCTAGTATCTGAATAAAATTTTAAAGTAAAGAATGTGCTTTGTTTTTCTTAGTTTTGTTATTCTCCCATTATAGCTTTCAAATGTAACCAATGTTATTTAATATCTCAAGTTAGTGAAAAGTGATGATAGCAGAAAAGACAACAGATCATTCATATAAAAATTTATTAGCAATATGCAGACACTATGACTATGCCAAACACTGGTGCTGATTTTTAACTTTTAATACATCAAGGATTCTTCTTAACTTGTTATATTCTTCTTTTTCAAATAACATTAAATAAATTGAAAAAAATATAAAAGATGGAATATTCATTGATTTCAAAAAAAAATCCTTTCATTCTGTCAGCAAAGCTATAAGATTAAGTAATCTAATCACCGCTATTTTGCATCTTGTTATCATAAACTGTAAATCAAGACAAATAACCTTTTTCCTTTTTTTTTTGTAATGCTGCTTACCTACCTTTGCATAAATATATTCAGTCCTGTGAAAATGAACTAAATTAAAAAACCACCAGGGAATAATATCTGCAGTTATATTGCCCGCAGTTTTGAATATCTGTAGTTAATAAATACAGATCTGGTCTTGTCATCTGTGCAAAGGTTTTTATGTTTTCACAGTTTGGGACATATGGTTCTTTTTTGGAGAAGGATTTTTAAAATATTGGGGGGCGGTTGTAAGTGTGTGTATTTTATGCATGCTCAAAAGAGTAGTTATCCACAATTTCATGTGTGTAGTTGTTAAGCTAGAAAGAAATCCTGTGAGTAACAAGGGCCATTTATATTCTCTTGGTTGGAATATGTGGATTTGATTACATTACAGAAGAAATTTTGCTGTTGCTTCTAAGCTTTAGGCTTCAAATTAGATGAAAAAAGATTCTGGAGGACCACCAAGCTTTATCTGTATCTTTCTGAACAATTTCTTTTGCATTATCTCCTTATGTTCAGGGTTGTCTAATACTAAGTGATGAGTTGAATCATGCATCACTGGTCCTAGGAGCAAGACTGTCAGGAGCAACAATTCGGATCTTTAAACACAATAGTGAGTATTTAAGTTCTGCCAATATACCTAGTCACTTTTTAAAAATTGGAAGGATTGTTTTTATTTATTTTACAGTATTTATAACTTGTCCAATCCTAGTAGAAACTGAACTGTATAATTGCAAAATGAAAACCAGCAATTAAAACAACCATTAAATAATTAAAATAAAAATAACAAAAACCCGTATATTATAGCTATCATAAAACTAAAATAATTTCATTTCATTTCATTTTTAAATTTTAATTCAATTTTTAGGGCAGACTGCATATTGAAACAGAGTTTCCTTGGCTTTTTTACAAAATGCTATCAGAGACAGTGCCATCTTGGTCTTTTGGGGGGAAAGATACATCATAAAATGCTACTGAGAAAACTTACCTGCTGTCTGTCTCTTGCGTCTTACAAAGAGTGGAGGTCTGCAGCATGCTTCTCTTGATGTCCAGATCAGAGACCAGGCATAATCAACTCTGGCAGTGCATTATTTGATATATTGGGACACTATATCATAATAGTTTTTAAGGGAATGACTAGCACCATAACTATTGAGCCCAAAAATGTATTGGTAACTGATGCAATAATTTCAAAATAGGTGTTACCCTAAAAGAGTTGATATATCAATAACTACTGGGTGTCATCCAAAGACAGTATGTTTACATCCACAGTCAATAGTTCTTTGATGTTTCCATAAGTATTCTTCAAAGATTATCTATAAATACATTAGAAACCAATAAGACATTGTACATCCTTGTCTTACCCCTGTTCACTGTTAAACCTCTTATAAAATACTTAACCCAGACATTATCTGTCGGGTGTAAAGTTGTGTTAGGAAAAAGCAAAGAATCAGGCTTGGTGTCTTACAGTTTTGTTTCTTTATTGTGTCTCTCCCAACTCAGTTTTGTTACATCAAAAATTTATATTGCAATTTATTAAATTACACCATTGAGTAGAATACAGATAAAAGAAAGTTCAATAATAATGGAATATCATAGCATATAAGTGTCCAAATAATGCATTGTGAAATAAAGAAACAAAGCCCATGAGCACATTAAATTATAAAAACAAATATTTTAAATAATCTTCACACTAGAAATACAGGCATTTGAACCATTCTCAAGCTATAGTAAGTCAAATTTTGTGTTATGTGCCACCTTTTTACTTCTCCTTTGGCAATCTATTCATGTTGTCTAAAACATAAATTCAACCTGTCTTAATTGCCCTTGAATTTTACCTAACGTATTTTCTTCTATGACTTTCTACTTTACAATGCTAAAGTCATATCTGATTACTGTTCAGTAGCCTTCCTGGTCTCTTTCCCTGGACAATGTATTGCTGTGCACAGTAAATCAATACTGAGACATTATGATACTATCTATCATCCCTATGTTTATGTTGAGTTTCATTTCCCATGTTACTATGACTCATCTGGTACCAATCCTTTTTGAACTTTTCACAGTACCTTTAATTTTTACCATCTGAATACTTAATGTTGACACAGAGATCCCATTGTTTACTTTTAATTCTAGTTAATTTATAAAGTAATTTAAGAAGTCATGGTATAATTTTCTGCCTAATCCTATTTTTGGTTAATCAGAAATATATTTAGCTTTCCCAATGTATTCATGAATTCACCTCACAGTAGTTGCTTTTAATTTTTCCCCCTCTTCGATCAGTTTAGACATTGCTCTAATGTATGCATATCTGATTCAGTTTCCTCTATGGTTAACATGAAGCGGTGACATTTCATTTGATGTATATAAATATCATAAATATAAATATGATTTTGTTTCCGCATGTCAGGGTTCCTTTAACCCATATAAGAGAGTAAGGTTTTTTGAGTTACCAGTTGATCTAAACCAGCAATCCCCAACCTTTACGGCTTGGGGGGAAGAGGGGAACCGGCTTGTGCAAGCCGCAAGCCACCACACATGCACGTATGTGCTGGCCTGCCAATCACGCAAGTCAAGCTGCGTACATGTATGCTGAATGGCTGCTTGTGCAAGTTGAGCTGCGCGCGTGCGTATCAGACCGCTGCTTGCGCATGTCAAGCTGGTCAAGTGTGCACTGGCCTGCTGCTTGCGCAAGTTGAGACAGGCCGCGGCCCTTATTTAAACACATACTGCAATTGTGCTTTTTATTTCTGTTTCTGCTTTTAGTCCCTTTCTGAGGTAGATTTGTAACTATGCTCCTTGTATATAGATATGCAAAGCCTGGAGAAGCTACTGAAAGATGCCATTGTATATGGTCAACCTCGCACACACAGGCCATGGAAAAAAATTCTCATCATTGTTGAAGGCATATACAGGTAGCCTATAACACCATTCCATTGATGTTCACCATATTCGCTTGTTCACTTCTGTTTTAAGACCAAATGTAACCGAAGACAAAATATAAAATTTTCACTACTTGATGTTGGCAGTTCTCATTAATGTAGCAGTAATACACGTGCATGCCCCAAGCAGTACTAATATCAGTAAATCTACTTTTACTTTTAAGCTCTGCAGCAATGGAGTCTGTTTTATATGCAGACACATGAACATTTTGGGGGGTCCTGGTGAAATGAATGAGTGTTTCAATATTTTCAACAGAAGCTGGTTCCAAAGCTTTACTATAAATCTAATCACATCTTTTCCACAAACCAAAAAATATACTGGTTTTATTGGATTTAAAAAGTTAAGTAACCATTTTTAAAATGATGGTATTAAAAGTCCTTGTCAT
>JANHFL010001777.1:60452-89683 GCA_032468155.1 Oxyrhabdium leporinum | reverse complement strand
AAGCAGCTGACATACTGATTCTTAAATATCTGTTACATGAAAAGGTTTACTAAGTTCCCTGTCTATGTATAAACCTAATGTATGTGATTGCAAAATAGCCTCTCGACTTTTGGAAATAGATAACCCTACTCAAAATTTGATTCATGGATTTTTGGTCACTGGTGTTTCCTTTCCCAGTTGAGGCCTATGATTCCGTGCCCGATTGCTACGTGTAAGATCTTCTGTCATTTTTCCATATAGAAGCAGAAAGGTGTGTTATGCATAAGTGTGTCTACTGCAAAGATTATTAGAAAATATTAGATGAACCATTTTTAAAGATGATGTTGACATTATTAGGATTTTTTCAATTTGATTTGTGCTTTTCTGTAATAGCATGGAGGGATCCATAGTCCGACTGCCTGAAGTAATTGCTCTTAAGAAAAAATACAAATCTTACCTCTATGTGGATGAAGCTCACAGTATAGGAGCACTGGGTCCCAATGGCCAGGGTGTAGTTGAGTATTTTGGCCTTAACCCTGAGGATGTGGATATTATGATGGGGACATTCTCTAAGAGCTTTGGAGCTGCTGGAGGATACGTTGGAGGCAAGAAGGTAAAAAATAGTTATTGAGAATTTGATTAATTGTAAAGAGGGAGGTTTCCAACTGTAATATTAGCAATTTACTGATTTCAGAATGTTGAAGCTAGCCATTAGAATCTTGGGTAAAAAGACTTGTTTTTAAAAAGCTTTGCATAAGTTTATTGAAAGTCAGAAAGAACCAGATGAGTGGTTTTGTACTATGCTCTTTTTCTTTGTACTCTTTTCACAGAGTACATAGTCCAACAAGTATTTACTGCCAACATTTTAAAAATTTAAAGCTAGAAGATTAGTGACAGTAGTCTGTTCTAGATGCTAGTTATCTTGTTCCAGGAATAAAATATAAATATAGTAAAATATTGCTGTTCAAAGCTTATTTGATATTTTTGCTTTAAGAAAAGTGTCTCCTCTTACATGTATCATGATACCAGTAGTGGTATTACCTACTCACTTTTAATACTATATACTGTAGTACAGTATAATGAAATAAAGCCCTAGTACAATTTTCACATTTCAATGAAAACAAGGCTTTATACTTAAATACTTAACTATTCGTGTACACTTTGCTTTTCTCCTATCCTCATTTCAGCATTGGCTTGTCATATTTTCAATTTTATGTGCTGTAGTTAACCTCTTTTATGGTTAACCAAAGACCATACCAAGGCAGCTCAGCAGCCTTTTCATACCAGTTCTTTTATATCGCATAACTTCAAAAGACGCATCCCATGAGGCTGCAGCCATCTAAAAGCTTGAACACTTTGGAAAATTGGACACTGGAAAATTGATGTACAGAACATCAGTTACTTCAAACTCATATTGCAAAAAATAAAATTGGAAATTTCTTGTTGTACATATTGCTTTATTCTTAAAAATGGAAAGATATATTAATTCCCACAATAAAAGAACTGTTGGAGAAACTGATGCAACTAGCAGAGATGGCCAAATTAACTGTTTTAATCAAAAACAAGAATACATCGTGAGTTTTTTCTATCTGGAAACCACTTCTGGATTTTGTGCTTGAGCTAGAAAAAAATAAAGCCTTGACTTTGGGATTTACTGATTTTTTTAATTTATTTTTTTATTTTTTGCTACAGAAATGGCTAGAATATATATTGAGCATATAAAATAAAATGTTGAGGTTGTAATGTTATTTTATACTACTGTGCTGAAAAGAGTTGGAAGTTAATATTTTTTCTTTCCCCCCTTCTTCCTACACTTTTCTATTTTCCCCTTTCCACTTTTCCCACTATTTTTAGTTTCGTTGGTATTTTGTACTCTGATAACAAATAATTTTTTTTTTTTTTAATCTTCAATTGTTACAGTATAGCAATAGCACTTAGACTAATTGTCTGAAATTTTTAGAAATTATATTCAGCTAAATGTGCTTTGAACAAAATTCTGTTGAAAGCACTTTATAACAAATTTAAGATAGCTTCATACTTCAGTATGCTTAATTAATATTAATGCCATATGTAGAAAGTATAATAGAATTCAGCAAAGTGATGGCATACTTTGGATGGAGACCTGTCGTGATTAATCATGGAAAATGCAGAAATTGATCTATATACTAAGAACTCAAGTTCAAAAATCTTGGAAACATTCTTCGTGTTTTTTTCTTCCTTTTGAATGTATCTTGAAAATTGTCGAGATAACTTTTTATTAGGGTAGTCACCAGGAAGAAATTAATTTTGAATTATCCCTTACCTTCTTTTAGCATAAAGTTTTAAAATAATGAATACTGCATCTGCAAAAATGCTATAAATAAAATACATAATAATCTATTTTGTTAAGAGTTAACAATTAACAGTGTCTTGTAATTTTCAAAGTATTAATCCAGTTCTTTTATAGAATTCATTCCTAAAACCATTTGGCTAACTGCAATTATGGGTGTATTTTCACAGAACCTTAGTTAATGCCATCAACTAAGTGAATTATCTTTTCACACCCTACTTCTTTTCTGTTCCGAGATACTGTTTCAATAAACCAGTTCTAATTTACTTGTTATGAAGAATATATCTTCTAATAGTTTGGTATATTTGTTTTACCAGGAGCTGATTGATTACCTTCGTGTCTACTCACACAGTACAGTGTATGCCACATCATTTTCCCCTCCGGTTCTTCAACAAATCATTGCATCACTGAAGTGTATTATGGGTGAAGATGGCACAACACTTGGTGAGAGTCAGTCATTACAGTAGTTTCTTTGTTGTTGTTTTGTTTAGTTTTTTTTGTATCTGTGCATAAGGAAACAGGTTTTCTAGCTTTGGCACAAATAAGGGAACAACTTTTTCCAGGAACATGAAGAAAAGAATAGGTCTATATAAAGCATTTGAAAAAGGCACTTCACAAAGAATAATAAAATAAACTGCTGAGGAGGCTGCTCCCTGTTGCCTTTGCATCTATCACTACACAGCAACTTCATTTTCCTGGCTGTTCAGCAGCAATATTGTCTGTGCATGTATACCTGTGAGCAACTAAAAGGCAGTCTGCAAAGCAATTTTATGAGTATTGCAAAGGAAACAGCTACTTTAATGCTTCTAAGAGTGGTGCTTTAGTTGCACTGATATGTTTTGCAGAAGCACCTTTCGAATGCTTTGCTAAGCTCTAGAAATAATTCATTAAATATAATGATCCATCTTCTAACAATTGTACTAAAGAAATTGATAGACTATTTAGATCTTTCAGAACATATAGAAAGTATCTTTTGAAATTGTTAAAGCAACCATATCATTTTTAAGGCTTATATGCCAGTATCAGAAGCTAATTCCAGTTGTCTTCACATGTTCTGTGAATAGGATATGCAGGTGTGAAAACACAATTGGAGACACTTTCTGAAGCCGCCATATATGAAAAAGACGTAGCTGCTTTAACAATTGAAAAAGAGGAATTTAATATACACCTGTATGAATTCCAAAGCTCTATTTGCAAAGATGCTGCACAGCCTTAGTAATCAAGTTGATTGCCTTGGGTATTAATGGAATGTGGAAGTGAATATTCAAGTGTTTTTAAAATGGATTCTGTGCCGAGATTAGAGATGTATTTAAGTAAACTAATGCACTTTTTGCTAATAGAAACTGAAGTAACTTTGCCAGCTTTCATACAATTTGAGTTGTTCTTCCTATCCAGCTATATTCAGGATGTTAAAAATACTTGATTCATATTAATAGGATTATATGGGATGATGTGTAAAACATTAGATTTAACACAACAGGCCTCTAAACTCACAATTTAATGAAAGCTATCCAAATTTTTCTATTGGCCACTAGATGGCACTATTTATGGAAGTTGTTAAAACTTTGTCTTAATCTTTTATATAAGAGTGCTTTGGAAAAAGATAAGTTTATCCTTTTATTTCATATAGATATAACTTGACATCATTGCTAGTTGAAGACAGAGTATCTCATTTTTATCAAGAGAAAAACTTGATAAAACTTGATAAAAGATAAAAACCTTGATTTGATATATGAATATCTTCTTAAATATTTCTGTCATTCTGTAAATGTTCATGATTGAATAGCCATGCTCAAGTTTACATGAAAAATATCTTATGCACTATCAGCTTGCGATGATTTGTCAATAAACTAAATTGAAGAAATAGACTGTCTTCATTGACATATAGTGGTTGTGCTTATATGTTTGTAGATAAGAAAATTCAATTTGAGTTTTTCAGATTGCCTCTAAAATGTATCTGGAAAATTGTCATTGATATCTTACCAGAACCAGAAGTGCCACAAAAATTTGGTGAGGTAGTTTGCTCCAGATGGTTTTTAAAATAGCAGTTGTGGCACTTTATCAAATAATAATATGATGTTCTTAAATTTGCTTGGTCAATAAAATTATTTATTTTTGATTTACATAGTTGCCCATCTCGACTATATGACTGGATAGTTAAAAAATAAAATATATAGAAATATTAAAATAAAACATAGCAGCTTAACGTAAATAAACATCCAACATAACCAAAATGTGCTCTGTCCCACACCTTAGACCCTACCGTAGGTTCAGACACACAACTACTATAGGTCTTCAAAGCATTTTGAAAAGGCCAGGTGGGTGGCTGTGCTCAGAGGCTACAGGTATTACCCAAAGTAACAGTAAGTTAAGTAAATTCATCTTCCTCCATTGGCTTTGATTGTCAGAAACTGGCTGAAAAGGTTGCAAATGGCAATCACATGACCCTGGGATTGTAAATACATGCTCGTTGCCAAGCACCAGAATATTGATTAGATGATTCTGTAGATAATGCAACAATTATTAAGCGTCACTGCAAAGACCAGTTGTAGGTCACTTTTTTCAGTGCCTTTGTAACTTTGAACAGTTGCTAAATAAATGCTTGTAAATTGTGGACTATCTGTATGCTACACAAAGTCATCTGTCAGAATAATCAAATTGCTGAGATTTTGTAGCACTGACAGTACAGGATGAGATATGAAATATGTAAGTATTGAGATGTGTATATAAAGTTGATTACACTATTTTCAGTACTTGGACTTTCAAATTGCATCTTGTTACACATTGGTTTTGTAACCTTTCCCATATATGATTAAGTACATTAGGTAGGCTTCCTATTATGAAAATAATCGGTTTGTCTGATCAGAGATTTGATCAGATCTGTCTGTTAGAATTTTTACATTCTTCATGAGGAGAGATTGTGGGTAGTCTTCTTGACCATTTTCTTCATAAGCTATATGAGCAGTTGGTAGCTTTTTAAACTTAAATTCATCACTTATTTTCAATGTCTGTAGCACATTGCTAAGTGTATATAATTACTCCAAAAAAGATCCTTGGCCAAACAGGATGTTGTTAATAGAAGACATATGGAGAGAACACACATGCTTCAGAGAATAACATTTCAGAATAGGAAAAGAGGTTAATGAAGAGTGAATAGTTGTAATTAGGTGACAGCACATGCAGTTTGGAAAGGGGACAGTGGCTTCCTTTCTTTTATTTCTTATTGTTTGTTTCAAGAAATCTTTCAATTCCCATTAGTGTTTTTGCCTAGCACTCGTAATGATAATCCCCAGGGATTTGTCTCAAATAATTTGTGTAATTTAAGAATATAGTTTCTGACAGTTTTGTATCTTATTTTCCACAATTGAACATGAATTGGTGTTCTTAAAATCTGTTTCCACATTTTTTATAGTTAGCATATTAGATATTGATCTCCAGTAACTTGTATGTCCCTATTTTCAAAATTCATAAGTGCAAACAACCCCCACCCAACTTGCATTTTCTAACATTTAACTTAAAGTAAAATACACATATTTAGACCACCATAGAAAGGCTATTTTAAGACAAATAATGATTTATATGAATGTTCAATTGACCCAAAAGGAACTGAAATATGGAGAAAATATGGTTTCTTTGGAGAAGAGATGTTAATTAAAGCCTTGAGTGCTGGAGAATATTCATCATGTTTATACAGGTTGAAGGGAATTTAAAGTAAACTGTGTGGGACACATTTTATCCATAACTTCAGATAGGGATCTGAAAAAGAGGAAAATATTGGTCCAAAGGTATTGTGTAAATTTAAAAAAATCACTGGATTTATTTTCTTTTACCCAATACATGAACTGAATAATTACTAAATGAATTTAAATGGCAATGTTTAATATTTGCAAAATTTAAATAATGGCAAAAAGTAGTCCATACCTCAACCAGGGTTGCCTATCTAACTATAATTGATTACTCTATAAGTAATCTAAAAGAATGTAAATATGTGCAGTCAGTGCTACACATTAATCTGCTCGAAGGAATGATCTTTTATTATATAAATTTATAGACCAGATTCATGGCTTGCTTAGCTATGGCTTGCTAATCATAGGTTGTAAAATAAATCTTGGATTTGCTAGGTTCATTTATCACCTAAGCTATGAATCATTGTTTATCAACTACAATGGTTGATAAGCAACTGTAGTAAATATTTTAACTTTGTACCTTGCGTTATCCTACCCAACATTACTCAAAGAACTTGAAAGAGTGGGAAAGGAAAAAACATTCCATTTCTTTCCTCATTTGGAAATACAAAAGGACATAGTTCATGGTGTAAGTTCCCATATGTATAGTAGGAATTTGTAAACTACCAAGAGGAGATTAGTAGTAAATTTTTTGAGAAGCAGATGTGAATATGAAGTATAAACCTGCCTCATTTTGAGTCAGCCAGTTGATCCATGTAGGTTTCTAGTGCTTTCCATTGACTGGTGACAATCATAGGTGGCTATCTTTTGTGATGAAAATGTATGATCCAGTTTTCAGTAAACATATCACTTGTTTATGAATCATGTTTGCTACTTCTGAATCACAGCCCTCCCTTGCTTTCTTTTCCCAACCCAATCCATATTTCATCATAAGCAAATTCATCTGTTACACCATTCAAATCATGGTGGGTGGCAGGGACTGCATAGCAGTGGAAGAATCAATGGCTTCTCCTTTGCCTTGCCCAGTGAAGTTATTCCCAAGTATTTCTATATTGTTGATCTAGTCCTTCTGCTCTAGTTCACTTTTTTTAGATGACTTTTAATTAATGGCCAAAGAACTCTACTGTAAATTAAATGGACATTCTTTAACAACAGTTTTATTTGAAAAAAAAAAAGTATATGGGCCCGACATTACTCCTTCAGTATCTGAAGCAAATAAAATTGCTATAGATAGGCATCCAGTGTTTTAAATTATGTCCACTTGCTCAGAAAAAGGACAGACATAAGCTGGAGATAGACAAAATTATGAGCAGTATTCTTATGTCCAATAGGTGGACATTCCATGATTTACCATGGAATGGTAAGTAGCAGACTCCCTCATCCCAGACTATTTTGTAAGGATATCGACAAGGCTAGCAAGACTCCAAATTGGCTAATTAGTCCTCAGTTTGAAGTCTTTTGAATTATTTCATGGCATAATTTCTCTCTTGAATAGACTGGATCTAATTAAAATGCTACAAAAATGCTAAGGTTAAATTCAATAATTTTTCAATCAAGAGTCTAGAAACTTGTTAGGTTATAAAATATGTGTATTCTTTTGGAATAAGGAATCCAAAAGGTTGTTTAGTTGACAAAGCAAAATTGTATATACAATTTAATATAATTTGTTCCTAATACGGAAATTAGGTTATTTTTCTCTTCATTATTTATAAATTATTTTTAAAAAGCTAAGAATGTTTGGTTGTACCATAGGTATTTCTCTTTTGAATTTGCTTCAATAACACAATTGTTAATAATAGTGTTGAATTATCACCTTGGGAACTCAGAGACCAGTCAAAACTAATTTGAACAGAGCAAACTTTTGTTGTTGTTGTTGCTGACCTCAAGAATCCCAAGCTGTGCCAAAGAGCTGTTGAGAAAACAAATACTTTGTAGGTCATAAAGAGTTTCCGGCTTCTCCTCAGGGGACTGACAACTTTAAAACATCACTTAGTGGGGCTGTGGTTCTGGCAGGGGGTCTTTTAAATCTAACAGATTGCTCCTTCCCTTGCAGTTCCTTGAGGCATAAAAGTGGCTTTTGGAAAGTTCTCTTTGTTTGGTCCAGGTAGAATGTTTTAATCCTTACAGAGGAATGTTCAGAGATGCTGAACTCATAGGACTTTTCATTTCATATTTAGCAGGGTTTCAAATGTATTGGTCGTTCTGAAACACTGTCTGAAAATGTTAAAAATATTGGAAAAAAATGTCTGTGTGTAAAGAAGGTGGTAAACATCTGTATTCCTGTAAGACGGATAGTGTTTGAACTTATGCTAACTGCCAAAGGACAAATTTGTTTCAACAAATGAACTCAATTTCAGCCAGCATCATCACAGATAGTTTCATTCCAAAACATTTGGATGAACCAAGTTGCTACTTTTTCTGAAAATAAATGAAAAAGTTGTCTGCATTATTAAAACTGTAGACTTGATATTAAAGCAATAACAAAACAACTTTCAACCTTATCAGTGATCAGGCCTTATTTATTTATTCTATATTTTCTTCATAGTAAATTAAGAGTTCTTGATTGTATGTGAATGCTGTTTTATTTTAAAATAATGTGATCCATTTCTTATCTAAGATAGCTTTATGCCCTTTCAGTCCTAGTGTAGAAAACATTTTAATTAAGATGTTTGGATTTATTGAGTTTTGCTTAATATTGAGGCTCTTTGCTACATTAGCAATGGACTTGGAAAAAATGGACAATAATAAGCAAATTTTAAAGCCCTAAATAAAACAGAAAAATCTTTCTCCTTTCTGTGATAGTTATCCAAAGAATTACCAAAATCCTTTTTGTGTAACTTGGCATTTAAGGTGTTTCATTTCTCTGTCATTGATATAGACATATATGTATGCTGAAAAACATTAATGCCATGTTTTATCGGTGTACCAATATGAATTGTACATATTATATGTTTGTATGATATTCCAATTTGAGTGGCTAAAGATGTGTTAATAAAATGCAAGTGTAATGTAGGACTGTGTGCAAAATCATTGTGCTGAGTAAAAAAAAGACATTGCAGAGAAGCAGTTTAATTTTTTTAAGCTTACCACTTAGTCCAAGAAACCCAAATACAAGAGTAATATGTGTCTATCACAATATTATTAAATTATAGGTTACTAACCATTCCCTTATTTCATCTTGGGAATACATTCCATTATCAAAGAATCCAAATGATTCCCATTGGCATCATTATCCTAGTTAGTCTTTCACTTCATATATTCTTCACTTTTTTTCCAAGGCCTCATTATTTTGTAAAAAGAAATGAGGAAAGTTTACATATATGTGCCTCCACTTCCTTCTCCCTGCTGTCAAGCACTATAGTTCCTAGACATGTCTTCAGGGCAGTGTCTGGTTGTATCATTGGTTTCCATGAAGTTTATGACAGCTGCTCTTCATCTCGGGATCTGCAAACATTCTTTGGTGAAGAGATTTTGCAATAACTCTTCCTGACAGACTATTCCTTCCTTTCTCTGGTCGGTCTGTTTGGTTTTCATCTAAGAATACAGATGAAGAGAGTCTTGCTGCTGCTATGTTTCCATATTTCTTGGATTGCAATTTCCAAGTTGAGCGTTTTTTAAAAAATAAATAACCCTACAATTGGGAAAAAATGTCAGTAAAAAGCACAACAATTATGGAGGGTACAGGGAATGGCCTTGGAGGACAATGGGAAAGCCCATTACCAAGACTACAATCATACAAATGTGGTTTAGGATAATTCCAAGAAACTAATTTCTTAGTTATTACTGATCTATAGTATAGAGCTGACATGTATATTATACATGTCCATAGAAGTGACTCCTAATATCGCCTTATCTCCCTTTCAGTCTATGTATATACATCATAGAAAACTTTCTGTGTAGTATCATAGCAGGTTGAAAGGGAGAGAGGAGATCATATTTCTTATCTTGCTTAGTTTTTATTTTGTTCTTTCGAATAAATAAACAGAAAAAATCTTTTTTTAGGTTGGGGATCACAAACTCATGGCTTTCAAGTCACATGTCACTTATTTTCTACATTGTGGTGAATCACTACGTTCCTATAATCATCTAGTTCAGACTTCAGTTACGCTGTTGTTTGGTGTTTACATTATATTTTGAAGGTGTTAATTTTGAAAAACAGCTGCACTGTAATCCAAGGTTCTCTAAATTGCAACGAATTTAATTATTTTCCCAGTATTTAAACTAATTGTCAACTTTCAGCCCATAATAATTTGACATTTGAACAGAATCTTGTAATTGAAATCCATTCATAAACGTTTTGCGTTCTGCACTAAAGGAGATCATGACATTCCATCAGATATTTCAAGATTGTCGTCCATCTCCTTTTATTCATTTTTTATCAAGGCTGAATATCTTTAGGTGCTCCAAATTCTTCTTACCACTTAGTTTCTAGTATTCTGATCATTCTCATTACACTACGTTGAATCTGCTCCAAAGTTTTCTAAATAAATTGGACATACAGATAGTCCTTGACTTACAATGGCAATTGGGATCGGAATTGCTATCACTAAGCGACATGGTCATAAAACACAACAGTCCTAATTACTGTTGTTAAGTGAAGACCACATACATTAGTAAGCAGGGACTTCACTTGACTGTGATTTTTTACTTCCTGCAGGTTTCCCCACTTACTTTGCTTGTAATAAGCTGGCAAGGAATGTCAGAAATCCTAATCATGTGACTATTTTAGATTCTGTTATTTTGCCTTATATTAATAATGTAGTGTTCTAGTATTTCTTGTGTTTGTTTTCTGACCTGACCTACCTCAAAAACTAACATGCATTGAACATTGTTATGTTTTCCTTTGAAAGAATGTCTTAACTGAGACCCTATTGTCATGTACCCCTGTAGCGTTTACACGGTGAATAAGTTGCATAGGCACTCCATAAGCAAAATATATTTTAACAATTCTCCAGTTAGACCATCTATTCCTACCGCTGCTTTTGAGTGAGGAAATATAACACAAAATTTAAACAGCAGCTGAAAGACATATTGCAGAAGTTCACATCAATTCAGCAAGCTTGAGTGATACTCTCTGCAACCAGTGGTTTACAGAGAAACTTATGCAAGGCAAGAAAAATTAAAAATTATTAAGCTAAATGGTTCTAGGATACACATAGCAGGATTGTTGGAGACAGTGGGTAAATAGAAGAGCAGGTTTTGAAAAGGGACAAATAAGTTGGTAGACCTGCTGGCTCCAGGTTGTAGTTCAATTAGACCTAGCCTCTGAAAATCAGGTATTGGGAAGCCAAATACAATGGGGGACAAAAGGCAATTTGGGAGAGGAGGAAGAGAGCTAACTGAGAAACAGGTTCTGGCAAAACAGAGAAAAAAGGAATAAAAGAAAGTTTGGAAACACACACACACAGAGACAGCACTTTTTTTTTAATTGGCAGAAGGACTAATTGAAAGCAATAGCTGGGGGGGGAAATGTGACACTTGGAACAGAGAGTCTAGGAACATCAGTTGACACTTGTCTCTAACATAGAGCAGAGGAGCCTGAACTGTCCTCTATTCAGAGGATGCTTCAGCTAGGAGATAATTAATTGGTGGGTGAGCCAAGAGGAGAAAGAGACTAGATTCAGATGAGCCAGAGAAAAGAAAGAAGCCTGGAAAAAAGAGATATAAGAAATTTATTCTGCTTTTAGAAAGACTTTAAACTTGATATTTTAGTGTCGCTTAAAGTTCCTATTATTCTGTTGTAGCATTCATCTATTTGTGGGCTGTTTTTAATGATATATGTAAAAGCTATAAAAAGTTGACAATTAGAAGTGGGATATTCTTTTTCTTTGTTATTGGATACTGAGGAGAGAAAGAAATCTCCCCAGATCCCACTGGATTGGACCTGTATTATATAAGCAGCAGTAAAATAAACTTGCACTGAGAATTCTCCCTGCTGATGGAAACTTTGGCAGATGTTAATGAGAAGACTTTCAGCAGGAACTAAAACAGGGGTTTCAAACTTGATTTCATTGAGGGCCGCATCAGAGTTGTGTTTTACGTCAGGGGGCCGTGGAGGCATGGCCAGCTCAATGTCACTCATGAAGGCTCTGTTTTCGGCCACGATGGTCTCCTGCAGCCCTCTGCCAGCGAAAACGGAGTTCCGTTTTCACTGGCAGAGGGCTGCAGGAGGCCGTTGTGGCCAAAAACAGAGCCCGGGCAGACCGCACGCAGCCATCCCAAGCTCCGTTTTTGCTGGCAGAGAGTTGCTGTCGCGGCTGAAAATGGAGCCTGGGAGGACCGTGCATCACACTCCCGAGCTTGCTTTCGCTTGCAGAGGTGCTGCAGGCCGCTCCTTCGCTGTTTCAAGAGCGATCCAAAGGCCAGATCTAAACACCCCATGGGGCTTGAGTTTGACACCCCCTGAATTAAAAAGTTCTGACTTGGTAAATCTCTTGGGGAATCATCTCTCAGTATTGTTTTCTGTTGCTAGAGTACAATTAGACACCTGAGCAAATTTCACTATATAATCTATATATACATTCAATAATTCAGGAAATTTAGATGAATGGATACAAGATAAATCTCACAGATGATGAGTGATAGGTTTATCCAGATAGCACTTATGATCTGCATGCAGTAGAAGACAATAAATGTGGGCATAATAGTACAATTATAAATCAGACTAATTTGCTTTTTATGTGTTCCATATTGTCAAAATTGTTTTACAGTTTCTCTTTACATATGTAGGAATCAATAAGATCATATCCTTACTTTGTATTTTATGATTAGAAGTTTCTAAAAATTAAAATACATTCTCATCTTAAGCTTCTAATTCGAATTTCTCATATAAATGAAAGCAGAATTGATTTTGAAGGATTTTGCTTCTATGTTTTTGTATAATGCCGATATGAATCTGAGAGTGGCTAGTTAACCTTTGAATTCTAAACTAGTATTTAAATATCTGCCTTCCAAAAGGGAAGTTATATCCTCCCTTTTGGAAGGAGGATATTTTTGGTGAAGGAATTAATGGAGCAGTTTTCCATTTAGAATGAAATTAAATTATACTGTACCATGATGCAAATAAGAGCCAATTTTGTGTAGTTGTTAAGGCTCTAGACTAGAAACTAGGAAACCTAGTTCTAGTTCCTGCTTTAGGCACAAAGCCAGCATGGTGAGCTTAGACTAGTCACCCTCTCTCAGTCAGAAGGCAGGACTTTTTGCTGAATTATTCAAATTCACATTAATGTAATAGCATGGTTTTTGCAAAAATATGATAAAACTGGATTCATTATTTTTTCCAGGCAAGTTACGCATACAACAGTTGGCAGAGAACACCAAATACTTCCGAAGACAACTTAAGAAAATGGGATTTATAATATATGGAAATGAAGATTCTCCTGTTGTACCTCTTATGCTCTATATGCCAGCAAAAATTGGGTAAAATTTAGAAATAGTTCCTAGTATATATTCTGAAACGTAGTCATTTTGAAAGAGAACATGTTGTGGCACCAGATTAAAAACTCCTAGTGTTAAGAGACAAATCTTATTTTTAACAGACTGTATTTAAGGTCAATGGGCTTAGATTCTTTTTTTCAGCAGTGTAGAACTGCAGCGTACTAATTTCTCTACTGGTACTTGTACTGAGTAATACAACTGTCATCAGCTAGAGAGGAATGTAGTAGAATTCTTAATAAATTAACGCTCAAGCTGAAGTTGCTGTGTTATAACAGAGATCTTCAAGTTTAAGTTACAGGTAGCCTGCTGAAAGACAGCCCCTGCCACACACAATCTTTCAACTCTTAAGAATTTTTTTTAAGAAGACCACCTTAAGATTGAACAAAAGAAGTCTTTGTGTACAGATATTAAGTCATAGCAGTTTACAGTAACCTCTCAGGCATTCCTCACCATCCCCACCCCTGTTGTGCTCAACAGCAGCAATCTTGTTTTTGTTGTGGTTTCATTAGCTCTGTCTTGGTCCCTTTGCAGTGCATTTGGACGAGAGATGTTGAAACGGCGTATAGGAGTCGTTGTAGTGGGCTTTCCAGCTACACCAATCACTGAATCCAGAGCAAGAATTTGTTTGTCTGCATCTCATAACAGAGAGATACTAGACACTGTAAGTACATACGTTTGTCCTTCTCTAAAATCTGTATGTTTTTTTTTTGTTTAAATATGATTAGCTATAGAAATTAGACATGAAAGAAAGACTTTCTTCAGGAGGGAATAACATGAGTCTAGGACACATCAGTAAATCGAGATGGAGAATCTCTTACTGAGTTAGAGACTTGATATGTTCATTACTTGGGCTAGTGTATTGAGTCAATTATTATTTTATGCACTAGTAGTAATCAAATAGCAAGCTAAAAAGATAGGCATATGAAGATATTCTACACAACTGTTGTTTTGCAACATTATCTTTATAATACTTCCTTTTGAAAAGATTAATTAAATTCAGTGTAAAATAGTTAATGGGGATTTTTGTGCCAGTGAAAACATTTTGCTTTTGTGTGCCAAATTATAATTTAATTGAGCAACAACAGTGTTTTAATATACTGTATTGTGAAAAGATTGCTCTTTTATAACTCGTGAGAAATCTTTGCTTTGGCTTTTTATTTCAATAAAACATTACCAAACATTTTCTTTCCAATTATTTAAAA
Organism: Oxyrhabdium leporinum; assembly: GCA_032468155.1. Classification (NCBI taxonomy): domain Eukaryota; kingdom Metazoa; phylum Chordata; class Lepidosauria; order Squamata; family Cyclocoridae; genus Oxyrhabdium; species Oxyrhabdium leporinum. Next base: position 75,050 of record JANHFL010001777.1, on the reverse strand, counting down.
GATCTTGACCTAAATAGTCAATAGCACACATTGCTATTGTACATTGCTTCATGTACAAAAACAAATGTCATATTATACATTTGCATGGCTAATAGAATCAGTCTGGAAAAAAAATAGAGTGAGCATTTGTATATGTGCAAGTGTGTGTATGTTTACAGATAAGAAAAATTATAAGTATAAACATAACAAATGTACTTTGAAGTATCAGCATTTCCAATTAGGCAGCAGCTCCTAAAGTCACAGCCTTTTGATACTAGATTAGAGTATTTTAAAATTACTATGTGAATTTGTAGAGATTGACTAAAAGGTACATTCTCTTTCTCAGCAAGCTATTTTATTAACAGAAAAGTTGATTTGCTACAGCCCAGACTTAGAAAATTGTAAGTAAATGTACAAGAGAGGGGGAGAGGGAGAGACAGAGAGACACAGAGTTTGGAGAGCCCCTCTCCTCCTCCCTCTCTCTCTGCAGTAGCAGTTGCGGCACTTCAGTGCCTGGCTGGTAAGCCAGCAGTTCCACACCCCGACTTGCTTCATACTCCATCCCCCACTGCTTCGCTTTGTGGCTGTCGCACCAGTGCATTTCTCAGCCTCCTACTAGATTACGGAGGTGAGCAAGGAGAAGAAGTGGCGAAGAATGAAGCGATGCGAAGGGGGGGTGGAGGACAAAGCAAGGCGGGAGCTGCCCCACCTCACCCCGCCTTAACTGAGGGCCCTTCAACCAGGTCAAACCATCACCGCCACCACCCAGGGCAGCCATATCTCTCTTCACTAACCTTTCCAGCTCCTTTCACCGCCACCACGTGGAGAGCAACTAAAGTAGTCTGTGGGACTACAGTAAAACAATAGTTCAGACCTTCCAACTTCTCACGAAAAAAAAAAGATCTCGCGAGGTTGGAAGGTCTGAACTATTTTTTTTAACCGTAGTCCCACAAACTACTTTAATTTCTTTGCACGCGGCAATGGAAAACTGGGCCTGAAACATATGTAAATATCGGTTTTTAAAATCTCACAAATTTGTGGTACTGTGGTGCAGGAGTCACCAACCTTTCGGACCTCAGGGGCCACTAAATTCATAATTTTAAATCCCGTGGACCACTAATATGTATCTAGCGCACTGCTCGCTGAAGTGCCTGGACTCCCAGTGACGGGACATGGTCCTTCAGGCACTTAGCTTGACTGTCTCTTTCTGCAACCTTAAACACTCCAACAGCTATTTGGACCCATTTCCTACAGAAAACAAAACACTGGAAGCCAGAAAACCTGGGTGGGCATGGCCAACTTGACGTCACTCACTCCCAACCAGTCACTTGCTCCCCTACCCAGGTTTTGTGGCTCCCCAGTGTTTTCTATGGGAAACAGATATCTGTCTCTGTCTCTCTTTTTTTTTTCCTATCTCATCTGTCTGTCTGTCTGTCTCTCATTCTGATTCTCTGGCACTCTCTGGGTCTCGTGGGCGCTTCTTCCGCCCTTTGTTGGTGCTGGACACACCTTGGTCGCTCGGGGAGACACACGACCTTCTCTCCGTCCCAAGACACTCTCCCGACCCGGCTGCAAGCAATGCTCCACATCATAATGGGCTCCAGGAGGATGAGAGGACGCTGTCTCCCCCATTGACAAATACGCTAAATTTAACTGCTGTGCAAAGCACAGCCATGGAGGTGCCAACAGCAGCGGTGGAGAGAAACACCCGGGTTGGGCCAGTGTCCTGGGGCGGGGAGGAAGTCACATGTCTCCCCGAGCGACCAAGGTGCGTGTAGCACTAACAAGGGCCGGAAGAAACATCCACGAGACCCAGCAAGAGATGAAGCAACTACAGGGGCACTTTGCTCCCACTCTGGAATATGGAGCGAGTCTCCATCCCCCGACCTTACCTTCTCAGGCCAGGCAAGGAATGACTGGGAGGGCAGGGCGAGGGGCGGGGCCAGCCACTGGTGAGTTCAGCCGACGGATTCATAGCAGGGGGACAAAAGAGCTGTGGGTTGCTGACTCCCATTGCTTCGGTTCACCTGTGCCCCCTCCTCCCCTTACCATCACAACACCATTACTTCATTCCAGCCAGCGAGGGCTGTGGTACTCTTTGCACATTGCACCACCTGCAAAGTTGCACATTGCACATACCACCCTCTGTGGTGGAGATTTCCAGACCCACCACAAGCTGCCTGGCCGGTCACATATTCCAGAGTTCTAGTTGGTCATCCCGGAGCAGCTCCTCCACCCAGGTGCATTGTGGACCACCAAAATTTTCTTGCAGACTACCAGTGGTCTGTGGACCACCGGTTGGTGAACGCTGCTATAGTGAACATACCATACTTTTTAAAGTATGTAATTTCCATGGTTACGTGATGTCAGTAACGGGGGTCCATTTTTATTTAAATAATAGCTGTAGAAAATTGGGGTACTGAAAATCATCATGGAGTCTTAATCCTTTCTTTTTTCCAAATATTGATAATGTAAGAAAAAAGTAGATAAGTTGGATTGGTTTTATTGATAAATGGACCCTAAAGCAGCTTTCCAGAATGTAAACTGAAGAAGTGGGAAGATACACCATTTTTTGCTTGTCTAATCATATCCGGGTCTTATTTGTGCTTACTAAAGTGAATATTGCTCTTTTCTTCCTCCTTCATTGTCAAGAATATTTTAATTTCTCTAACAAGCTTAAATTTGTAATGCTTCCTTATGAAATCATCCCATATGATAAAGAATGGTTCCCTGTTACAGTGTATAAGTAGGTGATATAAAAATATCTTCTTTGCCTCAATCATTTTTATTTAGTCATAGACCAAATAAATAAAATAAAATAAAAACAAAATAAAAAATAAAAACAAATAGAAAAAATGAAAAAACAAAGAATTCTAAAATATTTAAGAAAAATTGGAGGAGATACTACGACATACTGTATAAACTATAGAGCAGTAGTTAAAGGTGGTCAATGAGATGAAATCAGATTGATCAGTAACAACTTGAGACAGAATGAGTCAGAACAACTAGGATGTTTCTGAAAAGTAGAGATGATAATTCTTGGCGACCACCTGCATAGGGGAAATAACATGTTCCATTCTTTCAATCATTCCACATCCACACAGTTTCTGTTCATAAGCGGTATTTTGATATAACTTTGCCTGAAAATACTTTGGCCCTGAATCAGAGCAAAGATTTTCTATATATAAAATATATTCCCAAGGGCTCTTAATTTCTTTTCAGGAATGAAAAATAAACTTCCCTAAAATCACGGTTCACTGGTGCCTTTTCCTTTGTAGTCTCTGCAAGTCACAATCCTCTCTTTGTTTTAAATTAATAAAATCCTAAATCTAAGTTCAAGAATAACAGCCTTTCAAGAAAAAAATCAATCACAAATTATTTCCATGTGATATTTTTTGCTGAGCTGTTGCATAAAATAAAATAATAAAATAAAAAAGCACTAAGATATATTTGGCCATGTTTACTTTTATACCTCTTTTCTTCTTGCTCTCTTTCAATTCCATGAAGGTTTATTTAACTTGGGACAACGAGCAGGGAAAGAAAAAGCTCCCAAATATTTCACCACTTTGAGGTTTCAGGATATGTGGCACTCAGTTGTTCATTTTGTGTTCTTGACTGTTGAATCCAAGTGGTTGTGAATGGATAAGATCTATTGAATTGTTGATGAAGTAAGAGCTCAGCAGAGCTTTTCCCGGATATTGCTTCATAAATTGGAGCAAACATGAAAAGATAAAAAGTGAGATGGATTATAACTTCAAGTCTCTGTCTCTCTCTGTCTCTTTCTCTCTTTCTCGCACACATAACACACACAGTTTTGTCGAGAAAAATTGGAGGAAGGAATGCTGTGTACATCACCTTAAGCTCTTAAAGGAAAGGCAGGATATAAAACTAATACATCTGTTTAATTAAAAACAAGAAAAATAATTTATAGTGTAAATGAAAAACAGTTAACAATATTTTCTATAATCTTGCAAGAGCTAGGTGTTTGGAGTGAATATTTTATCTATTTGGTTTACATACTGCTCCAATTGTTACTAACTCGGAGTGCCACATATTTCTATTCAGCAAAGGATAAAAAACTGTAACAAACATTAAAATTCAGAATATATTTTTAAAAATGAACAGGGACTCAAATACTCAACTTCCAAATTGGATTCAGGTTTTTCTGGGGTCAACATTTGCCTGCTATCTTATCTATTTTTGTTAGTATTGAATTGATGTCTTCCTAAGCATATCAGATTATTATCTTTAGAGATTTCATTGGATACTGCACTTTCAAACCTTGGTTTAAGAATTTGAATCTGTTCTCTTAAAATTAAAGCTCAGATTTTCAGGTGTCCACACTTGGCCCTGTAGCATTTATAGAATGTATTTTTGGTAGTATGCTTATTCAAATACAGCACTTACTGCATTTCAGTAGATACTGCAATTAAACAGTTACATGAAATAAATACAAAATCACACCATAACTGTGTCAGATTGTGGTACAGAACTCAACCATTTAGAGAGGGCTGTAAAGCACTGTGAAGTCTAAAGGCTTTTGTTATAATTCCATTGGCTGTGCATTTGACAAAGTAACAAACCTTTTCCTGGGTATTCGCCATTCTGAATTAAACAAAAGGGAGCACTGGAAAGAACTAAAACAGCAAAACACTTGTCCTACCTATAAGCCTCTTCATAATACTACCTAGCTCTTTAAATCCTAGCTGTAGTATTTCTCTACTCCCAGCAGTAGCAATAGTACTTACCAATAGCACTTTACCGCTTCCCAGTAGCACTATATACCCCTTTACAGTGCTTTACAGCCCTCTCTAAGCGGTTTACAGAGGCAGCATATTGCCCCCAACAATTTGTGTCCTCATTTTACACACCTCGGAAGGATGGATGGCTGAGTCAGCCTTATTAATTTATAAAATTAATTTATTTATGTTTTTTTTTCTAGGCTTTAAACAAAATTGATGAAGTTGGAAACCTCTTGCTATTGAAATATTCTCGTCATCGAATGGTACCTCTCCTTGACCGGCCTTTTGATGAGACAACATATGAAGAGACAGATGACTGAACTCTTTTGATGTCTTCCGTGAATTGAGTATGCTCCTTAGAACTTTATATGGTTCAAAGACCAAGGTTCTTGAATGCAACACTTAATGACTGCTCGGCATACACAGAATGACTTTTTACTCACCAAACTGAAGTGGACACAAGAACTGTTAAATTATGTGTGGTAAATGGCAAAACAAATCTGGATTTTATTCCCATTGCTTCAAGGTCCAGTGGGTGCCTGCCCTGCATTTTTTAAAATGCTGCCTTCTTATGTTGCAGTAAGATCCCATTGACTTCTGTTGGCACATCTGCAATACTCATCATTCTGCCATGGAGGCTTTGTCGGTGTGTTAGTAAATGCTGCAGGGTTTCTATTACTTTCTCTTTATAAATGTCTGACCTTCCTCAGAAAATATGACTGGTCAAATGAATCAGTTAAGGTTATGGAGGAGATTGTTGACAGCTAATTAACATGAACAGAAAGAATAAACCTAAATATTTCCCTTCCTCATTATTTCATGCTGTTGGGAGAGTGCCTTTTTATAATTCAAGTTTAAGGAATATTATGTTCATCAATGCACAAAAGAAGTCTTCCAGACCATTGGCCACTTTGGATTTTCAGGCCGAGTATTAAGCTTTCTGCATTTGGGTAAATAGCAAATAATATTTGAGAGCAGGAGAGATTTTTATGTGAGCATTCTCTTTTTCTTGAATGGAATTACTCATGCATACTCTACTTGTTCATATTTTCTTCATAGAGTATTACAAAATTATATTCTTGTGAATTCAGTTGATGTGTTCCATCAAGGAGTTTGTATTTTCCCCAATATGGTAAATATTTGATTATCACATCCTACAGAGTGAAGATATAACAGTTACCATGTATATCTAACATAGTAAATTATTTTGGGCAAGTTTCATCATAGAATGAGCATTGAAGTTTGAATTCTGACAGATTATATTAGAATTTTCTGTATGAAACATTTTCTATATAAAGTTCTGAATTTCAATTGCTGATATGATTTTAGATTCACTGTTTAGATTTCCGATTATGAAGATGACTGAAGAATCTAAGTAACCAAAAATTAAGAGCCAATTTTCTCTCTGTGAGCTTCACGTGATATTAATCTTTTGGGGACCACTAAAAGAATTATGATCTGATGGAAAAATAATTTATGTATATAGTTGTTTGTGGCAGCTGACAAAATGATGTTTTCTCAATAAAAGTGTGTACAAAGCAGTCGGACTATGTCAAAAAGTGACATCATTACCAAAATCTCGAAGTAAGCAAGTGCATTGAAATATGAAAATCTCTGTGTTGTCCATTTGCCAAATGCACCTTCTTGGGCCAGTATTTCACTGCACTGTGTATTAAAATTGTCTGCATTTTATGTGTAACTGTAGAGAATGTTGGAAAATAAACTGAGCAAAAAAACCAACAACATATGGAGCCAGAGGCTTATTAGCTAATGGTGGCCCATATTTTGGTAGTCATTAAATAGGCTTGCACTATAAGTTACAATTTGAAAATCTTAAATTGCACTGTGCTCCTACTCTTCTCTGTTGGTAATAATGTATATATCTCCTAGATTTTTAAAATAAATGTTAAACATTTTAAATTAACTTTTAAATTAACTTTTAAATTTCTTCTAGAAATACAACTTTTTTACACTGTGAGGGAGTCATACAAATTTGGGTGACAGGTGGGAAGGGAGGAAAAACAGAAGCAGATTTTACATTTCACTTTTAAGAAAATAACAATGCATGTTAAGCTGAGAAACTGCTTGACAAAATCTACTTGTGTTCTGCTTAATAAAGAGTTCACTAAAAGGTGTCTGAAACTTTATTTCTTAAAAAAAGTTGGTGAAAATTCCTTGCAGAATAAAAAGCCGTAATAGTGACTGACATTTTTATATACCAGGCAATCATAGAATTAGAATGATCATAGATGTTGAGCTGAAATTAAGTGAAATCTATGAGACTGAACAGTTGTTCTAACTTTATTGTAAGATTACAGTAACAGAATTTTGCAAGTCTGAAAGCAAACCATTTCGCAAAGCAGCAAGAGCTAAAGCATTGAACTTTTAAAGTTTGGAAGTACAGTAGCTCAGACATACCTCCTTGAGTCACTAGTCTAGAATGAGAATTTACAGAAAAATGATATTTGAATGATTCTTTTACTATAGCCAATTTCAATAAAGATAGCTGTGGAGTTGATTTCATGTTCTGGTCTGCCTAGTAGAACTGTCATCTAGGAACAGTCCGTCTCTGGTTCTGGGTACAACGTGCTTCCTTAGGTGAAACAGGCTGTCCTTGTGGAAGACTCCTGGCTCCCACTTAAACAGCAAGTACATCCTTTGCACAATTACATTTTCTTTGCCAGTTGCAGCCATTCCTGGGTCAGAAAATGTTGGTCATGATCATTTATGGCTATGTCACTCTGCAGCTGGATTATTGCAATTTGTTCTGTAAGGGGTTGCTCTGGAAGATTCATCTGGTTCGGCATACATTGGCCAAGGAAACATACTAAGATTTCAATTCAATTTTCAAATTTTCTTGCAAGTACAAGCAGAGCACAAAGCAAGTATTTCAGTAGTGGAATGAAAGTGAAACTACTTCTGAGCCTTTCAGCCCTTGCTTCCCTCACCCCCATCCATGTAAAATGACATGAAATAATCAACAGTTTTACATACTTATCCCTCCTCTTCCTCAGCCCAACAATCTTGCTGAGAACAATTCCACACAGCATCCATTTCTTCAGTCGAAGTTTGGAGGTATCTATTTGGGGTGTTCTATATGAGACGGCATCCCTGAGGGAATCTGGCTTGAATAATGATTAATGAAGTAGCTATAAGAATGTATTTATAGATTATAGAAATAGTGCCTACTTAACTATTTAGTACTAGAAGAAGAATCAAAAGACGTGCTGCTGTGCCTGGGGGAAAAGGCAGAAGGAAGTGACCTCAAATTATCAATTTCACAGACATGAAAAATTTTTACATATCCACTTACAGTCAGTAATAGTAAGGTGCCAAAGAGTTGGGGCCATAGGGTTTGGAGTTCAACAGCATTACTGAGTAACAGCTGTCCCAATATAATGAATTTTTAAGGGAAAGGTTAAGAATCAGATCTTGAAATTTAAATATGGATTTGATACATGTGATCTGCCTGAAATCAACTTGAAATATCTGACCGCACTGAATGCACTATCACAATAATGGATCTAATTGGATGCCACCGAGACAAATGTGAATCTGAGAATTGGTTCTTTCCCTTTTGCTTGATTTTAACAGGTTATCCACTGAAAATTTTGTTAAATCACAATTGACATCATGGAACAGTTTTGTACATTACCATGATGCACAGGCCTTGAGCAGATATATAGGTCAGTATAAATTTTATATGGGATCTAAATGAAACAAATTAATTTAATCTGCAGACAAGTCATATCAGTCAGATCTGATTACTTTTGGCAATTGTGTACAAAAATGATCTGAGGCAAGGATCCTTATAGATCCAAATAATTACATAGTATTCACATAAAACTACTACCAAATCGTAGGTCACATCTACCTACGTACAAGAAATCATTGTGGTGTTAAATTCATTCTTTTGGACCCAATGTGATGTATAATATGGATTCAAGACATGAATTGCTTTCAGATTTTTTTCAAGAAATCCATCTGAAGCCATCACTATCATATCTATACAGCGTATTCTGATGATTATAAATTACACCGTGTTTTGGTCTGTACCTGAGATCCCCATTTATGGATTATTTGATATTGGGTGAAATCAAGATACGATTTGGATTTATGCTTTAGTGCCATACAGGAAACATAAGAATCCCTGCCCCAGAGCATACTTTTGTGTTATGTTGTACATTTGGATTTCAAAAGGGTCAGTCACATGATCACTATGTCTCATTGTAAGCAGAGTACATGCAACTGAGATGTGACCAATAGGATTATCATATGCAATTGTGGTTTCATTTAGGAAAATTGTGTATCATTTAACATTTCAGATCTGTGCTTTTGCACCCTGGAAGCATCAGCTACCATTGTATTTTTATTTGTCATAACTGACTTCATGTGGTAACTTGTGATTATATGGCGGTTGAGCGGACGTCATATAAAGCACAAATCAAAACAATCGTTGGAACCTCAGATCCACGTTTTGGACCAAGATGGACCATAAAGCTGTTGTAAATCGAATCTGTTGTAGGAGTAAAATCTCTCAGACAGAAGCTGTAAGCCAGGTGAGCGGAGCACACCCGATTTTTTTCCCCTCTCCGTTTTCCTTACTGGGGAAAGGGGGGTGTCGCGGGTGCGTGTATTCATTCCCGTGGCCAGCGCTCATAGCCGGGCCTGCAAGCAAAGATCCAACTGCGGGCAAACGTCACCGAAGGCTGCGGTGGAGAGAAGCCAAACCACTGGAGGGAGAGCAAGAGCTGCAGACGAAGCTCGGCTTCTGGGGGAGCGCGCGAGGAGACGGCGAGCGCTCCGCGAAATCCGAGAGCACCCCGAAAGTGCCGGACTGAGGAAGCCGCGGGGGCGCCAGGGAAGGAAAGGCGAGCCAGAAAGAACCAGCGAAGGGACCAGGAGACCCTAAGGCTGCTTACGAGGAAGGGGCTGGGGAAGAACCGAGGCGGCGGCGCTGGGCAGCTAAGCAAGGCTGACTTGGGCGGGGGGGGGGAGGCGGAGGGAAGCGAAAGTGCCTCGCGCCATAGGAGCGACAGCCTTGGAACCGTCCACCGGGGGGAAGCGGCCGGAGAGTTTGCAGGACAAAGAGCTGCCAAGAGTCTTCGAGGGGGGCTCGAGTCACAACGAGGGGGGCGAGGCGCACCCTGCAAAATGCGAAGGAAACGGGACGCCTCCGGCCAAGGAGCGGCCGGGAACTCGCTGCTGCGGCAGGCACAGCAGCCGAGGTAATCGGAGGCCGGGAGATGCGGCGGCTGCGGGCAACGCGGCGCCTGGCCGGGTTCCAGAGGTGGGCAACGTGTGGATCGACGACGGAGGCACGTGGGTTTCTTCCGAAGACTTCGAGATGATGATGAGGAGGAGGAGGAGGAGGAGGAGACGGCAGCGGCATTTCTGAGGCGCCGGAGGGACTCTTGTTTCTCCACCTCCCGAACAGAACCATTTCACCCGTCTTTGCTCCGTAGAAACTGGGCGGTTTCGGGAATATCTGAGCGCCGCTTCTTCAGATTAGTTGGGCGTCCCGGCTGAGCCACGTGCGGTGGGGACAGTTGGAGCGGCGGCGGAAGAAATCGGACTTCTCGCCGCGGGACACACCGGAGGGGAGCCGCTTCCTCCTCTTCTTCCTGCACCTTTTCCAGTCTGCGGCTCTTCTCGCGCCAGCGCCTTCCTGCAGCACCGGCGCCTGTCGGGGCGCCAGCTCAAAGCTGGGCAATAAAACCCGGTGCTCAGAAAACGGCGCGGAGCTGCGGAAGAAACGCGAGCCGGGTTGAAGGCCGCGGGGAGGGGGTGGGGAGTGTGTGTGTGGGTGTGTGGGGCGAAGACTTTTCCTCGCCCAATTTTGTCTCTCTCTCTCTCTCATCTGATACCCTTCACTCCGACCGCTTGCAAAGAGGAGGGAAAAGGCGGCGAGAGGACCGGGCTGCCTCGTTCCCCTTTTTCGGAAAGGTTTTAGAGACCGGCGAGGGTGGACTAGCGCTCGTCGCCGCCGGTCATCCTGATCGCCTGCCGTGCGGGGGGGCAGGGAGGGAGAGAAGCCTTGCAAGGAGGGGCGCTGCGCTGGAGTAGGAGGAAGAGATGTCTAAAGACCGAGGCAGAGATGTGCTTATTCTGAGCCTCCTGTTTCTGACAACTTCCCTAGTTGCTGTCCAAGGGCTGCCCTTGAAGAAACAGCGCAGTCCACATCCGAAAGAAACGGACTATACCTTGGTGGAGGTGAGTGAAAGCCCACCTTGCCTTCTTCAGGCTTCCTGGCCATTCCGCAGCCTTGCCTGAGATGCTTTCTGAAAGTACAGAAGAACATATAACCTTAGCAAAAGATGAATCAAAGACTCTTCGGTCTGGCTGCTGTTAACTGCTGGACCAAGTTCCCTGTAGCTTCATCTCTGCCCTGAAGGTTCCTCGGAAGGTTTATTTTCTCCTCAGTTTTGTGGCCAGAGATGAAAGCAGGCTGTTCTCTTTGCAGGAGCCCATCTGTCTCCTGCTGCTTATTCCTGACCTACAGGCGTCATTCTCTCCCTTTATGACGCCTGTCCTTGTGTTGGCAGGAGATAATTGACCTGTCACAGACAGTGGGTAAATGGTCGCTCCAGGTGGGGACTGGGGGGGGGGGGTGAGCAGCAGAAGCAGCTGCTGTTGCACCTTCCCTACAGACCCGGAAGGAGGCTGCTATATTTGCTTGCTTGCGTGTGTGGAATGCATGCCCACCACTGGCTACAGCAGGGGGTGGTGGGTGGATGTGCTTTTTTTTACTCTTTCATTTCTTCAGCAATTAAGCCCTCTTGTCTCCTTGCTTTGTCCTCTCCTGAGGTTGGATTTGCAACACAACATGGGCACTGAACCACTGCATATTCTGAAAGGGGCTTATTGTGCACGAGCGCATGCTTTACCATTTTGGAGCCATTCTTCCTTTTGAGATGTGCCAGATTATTTTGGTCAGAATTATTTGGGGAAGGGGGGAAGGGGTAATTGCTGAAGATGAGATGGGAAAGAGGAGAAAGATTTGAAATAGTAGAGCCAACAGCTGGGAGGAAAAAAAAACTGGGAGAAAATGGAAGGAGAGCGTCCTTTTGCTGGAGAAATGTCTTTTTCTCAGAGAAGATCAAAGTAGTATGTATTTATTTCCACTTCAAATTGCAAGAATTCCAGCAAGCCTAATTAGTCCAGAACTGTAAACCAGTCCATTACTGCTATAATTATTTTTTCCTGTTTCCTATTCTTTGTGTTGCCCAAAACCAGTTGCCTCATTCTGAACAGTAACATGGTTGGCTCTTTTGAACAGTTAGGTCATTTAAATTTGGTACATGAATGAGAAATTACATCTATTGCCTCCCCCCTCCCCCTTCCCCAATAAGAAATGTTCTGGTTCTGTATGTTTCTATTGTCTGGAATTATTGTGACCCTCACAGTAATCAGGATGTTGCATGCTTACATCTCAGCACCAAAATACTCTGGGTTTTGTTCAGCAAAACTTAAACCAATTATTGCTACTTTGTTCAGACGTTCACTTCTCTCCTGTCATAAATGAAAGAGTTTGCATTTCATTGTTTATTGTTTTTTTCTTTAATATCAAGGAGACAACCCAATTCCTAAGGTTGCATTCAGTAAGTGAATATTGAATACGGCAACTCACTTTAAAGAAAATATGTTGCCAAAAGGGAAATAATATGCTTATGCGTGGCATTAAGAAATTATGAAATAGTGGCTATTGCCATTTGGGGATTTTTCACTCTTCTTTTGGGTCACCTTAATAATGACTGACTCCCCAGGTAACACAATAATATAGATTTAAAAACTGGCTTCAGAGCTTTTAATTAGCCAATTTTTCTGCAGAGGTTCCTGTGTTCCGTATAGCTTAATGGTCTAAGCAGACTCCAATTAGTAGGGAAGGATTGGGCAGAACAGATTTTGAGATGTTCCTAAAACAGCAGACAATGCTCAAGGTCACTTTTAAATCATCAGATACATGTTTTGCTGTTATGTTCTTTCTAAGAGCTGGCCCTAAATGTCTTTAACTTACTTATTTTTTCTTACCATAGAATTGCAACTGCAATTACCAGCTGTTTCCTAAATCTAGATTTGACTTAGGCTTTCCCCCCCAAACTTTTTCTCATAGAATGGATACAACCAGAGAATTCCCCAATAGTTTTTCAATGCTGAAATGTTTCTTGCTGCCAAAAGCCAGTTAGGTGAGCACTGTTGGTTCTGCAGCTGCTGTTTGTGTTTGACACAAATCTTTTGGCTGGCTTTCTGCACAGCAGCTGTTCCCAGGTGGTGAAGCTTGCATTCTTCAGCTGCTGGGCTGCACCAGTACAGGAAATTGGGAAAGCATGCTAACCTTTGAAGTCAGCATTGAGGCAAATGGATTGCCATGGATGAAGTGACCTTCTCATGTTGTCCACCTGGAAGGGCTCCCTTTACAAGGATATTGCAGTTCACTGTGAATGTCCTAAAAAGTAATATAGTTCACTGCCTTCAAGAAATGGAGAGCTGCAAGATATTGAAATCAAGAACTGAGGAAAAGGAAGGGATTTCCCCTAAATCAGGAGCTGGTGAATAAGATATTTGTAATGGTTGTTTTTATATCAAGTCTCATTTATTTTATTCTACAGCGAAAATAAAGCTTTTGTGATATTCCTGGGTTTCTCTGTAAGAGAACACCAGTATGTGAACTAAAAATGCTTTAAGCCTCTTTTTAAAAAAAAAACACAAGAAGTCCCTTGTTCAGGAACATTTGTAGATGCCATCCATTCCATGCCCACAGCCAAACAGAAGTCCCACTTGCTAAGAATTAATTATTCATCACAAATTTGCCTTTCTATTATTTTGTTGTAGATTTTATTTTATTGTGAATTCGTTTTTATAAACTTCTAACCCTAACCCTTTTGGAATAAGAACTAAGAAAAAGTTGCACCTAGAGATAAATTGTGCTAGTATAAAGTATTTAGACTTGATTGAAAAAACAATATTTCTGATGCTGGAAAATATAATTTCATATACATGTAGGCCTAATTTTTTTTTTTTTTTGCAGTTTCTCACTGTGATTTTTGTCAAGGACGTCGCAGTTAATAGATCTTTATTTCCCCCCCTCCCCCATTTATCCTCTGTTCTAATTATTCATGTCCTCTCTGCTTGTTCAAATATCTGGTAACCCTGCTTATTGCAACCTTTAAGATGTCTTATATAGAGGCCAGAGGAGGTTATTATTCCATTAACTAGGTCAGTGACATTCTTTAAGCAAGTCAAAGTCGTCCAAGCTGCTTGTGGACTTTGAAAGTTTTGTTTCCCACTGATATATTAAGCATCCTCTTCTGCCATCCCCTACTGGTTTAGTGGATATAACTGCAGGTTGAAGATCCCGTTCCAAAACCTGCCTGCCTCTCTCTGAATATAGATAAACAAGCCACATTTCATTCTGTTTCCTTCTTTTCAAAGAAAGGTCAAAGAGCATAATACAGCCAGGAAGGAAGCAGGTGGTAAAAGCAGCTTTCCTGGTCAAAACAATTAAAAGTAGCATTGAACCTTTTGATGGCTAGCCAGAAAGCCTGTTCTCAGTGGTTGGTCACAGCAGTTTTAATCCAGTTAAAGGTGAGAAAGGAACAGTGCCAGCTTGGTGGAGACTCACTGTGTTTCTGATCTGGGGCCAGAGGGAGCTATTATATATAAGGTTACTGTGGTTTCAACTTTGTATATAATCTCTTATGTGACCATTCACAATGATCCTCTATTATCAAGGTTTTTCAAATTGTGTGCTGTGGAATATGAGGATTCTGTGAATAATTCCCCATACTAGGTTTGCTCAAACACAGTCAGTTCTTTTCACTGGAGATTTGTGTCTTGATCAGGGCGATCTTGTCTCTCCCTTCCCTCCCACCCCTCC